>PVLA01004417.1:124555-177538 GCA_004027455.1 Hydrochoerus hydrochaeris
TGTTTATTCGTCTTTTGTCAAAATCTCTCACCACTGGCTCTACCAATCCCCATGTCGCTTGGCTCTTGATTTGCGTCCCCTGCTGTGCTGGTCTCACGAGCCACAGGGCCAGAGTCCTTTGGGGTCTCTTTCCCCTCAGCCCCTGAGGAGCCCGGCTCTCTGTCTACTGCACTGACTCCTCTGATCATCGAAGTTTTTAGACCAGGTGCTTGTGGGACTGTTTGGACAAAGTAATCACTGATCGCTCCAAGGATAACCTTGTGCTAATTTTTATTTTTTAAACATTTTTTAAAATGCATTAGTGCACATCTGCAGTAAGAATGGTCACATTTGGAGCAGGGAGCTGACCCGCGTGTGTAGACCATTCCTTCTACCATCCGGTTCCCTCTCCTTCTCCATCTCTTGGAGCCCTCCCGTTTGCAGACGTTCTCTGTCCATGTTTCCTCTTGTCTGGCTTTCATTGTGGCACTTAAATTATTTGCACTTTGAGTTTCTCACAGAGCAGAAATCACGCAATATTTAAGGTGCTGTTTGATTTATTGTACTTAACAATATGGCCCAAGAAGTTGCTTTTGGACAGCTAATATAGCACTAATTTGTTTTTAAATACAGGATACATTGTATTTTACAATGCATTTTTTAAAATTTGATAAAGCTGTTTGTTTTTTTTTTATTTTCTAAAGGTTTCTTTGATTTGCCCTATTTATACAAGCACTCCATTTTTGTAATTTTATTTCTTCGCTAATACAATAATAATTTTCAAAGTTCTTATTTAGGACAGATCATAAATATATGTAAATATTCACCATTTTTAAACAAAATTTATAAGTAGCATAATAGCTTAGGAAGAAGTTTCTCAACTACATGAGGTTGAGGTTCCAGAATGATTTGTAAGATCAAGAGCTACGTTTGGTCCGTGCTCCTGGGCTGCCTCCCTGCTGCAGTTTGCACTCCAGCCACGGGGGCTCTCCGGACCCTGTGCTGTAGCCATGGGGCGGGTGAGGAGTCCCCTGCTGCCTCTGTCCCTGCTGCCTGAGCCCCCCAGAGTGACTGAGCTCAGTGTCCCATCTGCAGACCCATCTCCCCACCGAGCTCGTTGCCCTGGGCGCGGCCCTGCTCCTCCTCCTGACCGTGGAGGCAGAAGGTGGACACTCTGATACCACTGCTCCTGTCACCACTGCCTGCCCCATGCCCCTGGAGACCTTTGCTACCATTGCCCCCTGGGTTCTACATCTGAGAGCTGCTGTCCAGGAGAAAAACAAACCAGCAATGCCAGGCACACAAACCAAATTTTAAAAATCTAATCTAGGCCCTCAGTCCCCACAAAAGGATCTCTAGATGTGGCCTTCCCTGTTTTTAGCAATAGAGAGCAACTAAAACAGGACAAACTAGAAGAACTCATATTACAAGCTAAATAGGATTTAGGAAAAATTAGACTTCAGGCCAAACTACAGTATCCACTGTGATACTTGGAGCTTGGAAAGATGCACCGGCTGGTGAATTACCAATACAGCCTCAAAATCCCAAGCCCCTCCAGGACCATGCTTTAAATGCAGCAAGAACATTGGCCACAAGCCTGCCCAGACCCAAGACCTTCTCCAGGACCAGGTCCTCTCTGAAATCAAGAGGGTCACTGGAAGTTCAATTGCCCTGCCTGCCAGAGAGTGAGTAAGTCATCAACTTCCCTGCCCTCCAGGAGCCAGTAAGATTGCCACCTCTGGCTCTGGGTTCATCGTTGACTGATCTCATATTTGCCCCTGGAGAAGATTGACAGTTTGGGGTCCACAGTCCCCACCAAGGTGACTCTCTTGAAACCCTGAGTCTCACTGAATATCTCAGGGCCTCTCAGTATAAAACATGCATTGAACTCACTAAGTACCTCAGGCTGGCCTCAGATTCATGGACATCCTCCTGTCTCAGCTTTCTTAGTGCAACAATTTTAGGCATGTGCCACCATGTCCAGTAAGAATATATCTTAAACCTCAGTGAAGAAGTAGCATTAATTTGTATCTGATGAATGAGGGGCACATAAATTCTCATTGAGATCTACAGAAGTGTCAAAATGGCACATTCCCGCTTATATGATATTCATAGTAACTAATCTGAGGATCAGTGTTGTTAAAACACTCAATATGGGAAGGTAGCTGGGATCTGGATTAGAGAGTATACAGGAAACCAAGCCTGCAAGTGGTATATATCATAATAGTCACTTTGAAAGTGCTTGAATTTATTCTACTGAATCACAACATGGTGGAAGCACCTCTGTGCTTCCCTTTCCCATTTTTCTGATGTTGTCACTGTCATTGTTGCTGCTGTTTATCCTTCAGGTGTGACTTAATCTCACCTCTGAGTATAATTTCAACACTTTGGAAATCTGCCAAAATTAAGAATCTGCTGCACTATATCATTAAATTGCATACTACCTGTGTTTAAAGGACATGCATTTTTATAATATGTATCTTTATACCAAATTGGTTATGTAGTAGTTTCATTACATGTATTGTGTTCATGTATAAAATGTGCACCCAACCACAATTCTTTTATGTTTTAATATATAAATTTCTCAAAATCATGTTTGCTAGAAAAGAAAGCAATAGAAATTACAAACTATTGAAACTAAAAGTATCATTCATTAAACGCTGGGAGCTGGAGTGGGCAGGATCTCGGGAGACACACATATGCAGGTATTATATTACATGTGTGTGTTTATGCACCAAGAAGGGGAAGCTCTGAACCTGAAATGTTCAACACAAACAAGAAATAAAATAGAAAAGGAAACAACAAAAATAGAGGATAGGAAATAACAGGGAACTAGAACAACATAAAGGCCATAAAAAATCAAAATTAAATTGACTTTAATAACAAAATACAGTTAATAGCCCTTGATAAAATTTATCACAAGGTAAGAGACCAATTGCACAACAGACACTGAAAATAGACACATCTGAAAAAAAGTACAAATCATCTTGAAAATACTTAAATAATTCCATATCTATGTACTTGAAAATATAAATGAGATCCATTAATTAAAAGATAAATCCTGAATGAAATTGTTCAAAATGCCACATCTACTTTTGAACTTGAATCTATGCTATTTTTTTTCACACAATCTTTATGTTGATTGAGAGTTTTACTGTGAACTTTATAAACATTCAGGGGAGTACCATTATGAGTTACTCAAACTGCTTCAGATAAATAGGAAATAAGAAAATTACTCCATTTTATTATTAAACTTCCACTGTGCTACTCAGGCATGGCAATGGGAAATCAAATATCACAAGCAACTTTTCCTTTTTTTTGCTTTGTTTGTTTGTTTGTTTGTTTGAAACAGGGTTTTGTGATATAGTTCAGGCTGACCTTAAATTCACCATGTATCCCAGGCTGGACTGGAATTTGCAAGGTTCCTCATGTCTCAGCCTCCTCAGCACTGAGATTATGGGTGTATTCATCCATGCTTGTTTTAACTTTTTTTCCGAAGTGAAAATCCCATCTACAGCTCTGATTTATGCTATTCTTTAAGGAGGCTACAATGTGTTAAAATTTTTGCTTACTTGATATAATTCAGGGCACTAGATTGTAGAAAAAATATAAGTAATGCCAGTATATGAAGTACTATGTTAGAGAATTGAATGCTTATATAGAATTTATAAATAAATGTCAACAAATTTTATTAAACTAAAAAAAAAAGAGCTGCGTTTGAGGTAAATGAGTAACGGTCTATGGCAAGCACAGCCTTGGAGTCCTCCTTCCGTCCGTCACACGGTTTCGCTGGGGTGGACCCGTGAGTCTGGAGCTGAGCCGGCAGGGAGCAGGTGTGTTCGCCGCGCTGCGTGCTCGGGACCCACCGCGTTTCTGCGCTGTGCCTTCCCAGAGTGCAACGGGACCCACCGCGTTTCTGCGCTGTGCCTTCCCAGAGTGCAACGGGACCCACCGCGTTTCTGCGCTGTGCCTTCCCAGAGTGCAACGGGAAGCAGCCACAGCTGGGGAAGCCTCTTGCAGGGGCCTCGAGGGAGGGACACGGTCACTTCCTCATCTGCCTTTCAGAGCTGTGACATCTCTGTAAACTCCTGAACAAGGAATATCCTCGGGAATCTCTCGGTTTATAAGTGCAAGTAATGTTAGAAGTGATAAATCATTGAAGAGGAATTGTCACTTTGATTTTTTTGTGCACTGTTTCAATGTCTCAGCACCTGCTATTTTAAGCAGTGACTCTGTGCCCATCTAGTGGAATTTGTGACGTGCAATCACAGTTCATATTGTGATGAACCAAAGCAGAGTTCAGATTTCATTTCCAGGGCCAAGGTATCTGAATGACAGTGGTATCCCATAAGGGTAGAGACCCCTGAGGGACCTGAACCAGGATGGAGGACAGCACTGTAACTTCCCAGTGCATCTCTGCTCCATAGACACTTAGAACCTTCTGGCAATTTGAGAGCCATCTTAATGTAAATGGCATTGACCTTGTGCCTCTGTTAGACCCCAAGATTGTTTGATGCCCTGCATTCCTGAGGAGCCAGCGGGCGTCCTTCAGACAGTAAGTGGATAAACAAACACGCTTTGCAGCAGTCGGAACCCAGGACAAGCGGCCACCACTTGCTCATTTCTTTCATTTCTTCCACACGGTGGAGTAAAGCACCAAGCATATTGATAATTGTTCAGACAAACCCATGAGTCCTATTATCACGACAGTGCAGAGAGCCTAGCAGCAGGGTAAGAAATTAATAAACACTTGAGGATTTATTGATGCTTGCTTTCGTTTTTGGGTTTACCAATGATGGGCTACAAAGGGAAGAACATTACACAGGAATACCATAACTCATCAGGCAGATCCCTCACTGCCTCCATAGTCGCTCCTGGCTTTTGTGCACACCGACTGTTTCTTCTGCTGATATAATGGAAATCCTTACAAACATTAGCTCTATAAATAACATCGCTAATATTTTTAATTAACACCAGATAAAGCATCAGTTGCTCTTCACACTGAATAATAAACTGACAGAGATACTATCATTTTACGACTTATTAGTAGTCTGCACTTAGTCACCATTTCAAAGTCTTTTCCGTACAAAATTCTTAATTCATTGATCTAAAATGTGCACGGGTCATGCGTGATTTTGCATATCACTGCAAGGTATTCCTGTTCCCCATTGTCAGACATTGTGGACTTGTGGCTGTCTTGAGTGAAACATGGGAACGCTGATGTCACTGACTGTGACGGAGAGAGGCAGCCCTCAGCCTGGCATCTTTGGGTCCTCCCAGCCTCTGGAAGGTCGCGTGGCCAGTGCTGACCATCTCCTCTCCGTGTGGCCAGTCTCACCGTCAGTAGCATCTTCACTGCCGTGCTCAGCCTCGGGCGACTCCTCAGGATGCTTCCAGCAGGGCAGGGTAGAGGTGGCCCTCGGTCCAGGCAGGACCCTTCAGCCAGTCGCTTTCACCCTGACCCTTAGGCCATTTTGGCCACCAGCTGCCCGGGCCACAGGGTCCCAGGAGGCTGGTTTCCCTCCCTGCACCTCAGGGCTGTGGCCCGAATCCTGGGGTTGCCTGGGGCATAGTAGAGGTGGTTGGCGTCAGAAAGCCCAAAGGGGGGGCCACTACAGCAGCGTTTTCGTCTCACAAGATGAAGACAGCGGCTGTCTCGGGATCAGCAGTGACCGCAGTAGTTTATGCATATATAGAATTCTGCTGCTGCCCAGCTATGAACCTGGAAAGATGAAGAAAATCAAACCAACAGCAGTTAAATACTGATGGGGTGAACATTTCAGCAGGTACAAAATGCAGGTTTTGTCTGAAGAAATTAAATTAGAATAGCGAAGTTCGTGTATCCCAACCCAATATCTACTGCTAAGAGAGGCCCTTGGCTCTGCTCTGGGCCCGCTGACTCTTTCCTAATTTAGGTCTGGTCACTGCAGAGTGATTAGTCTGTGTCTCAACTTGAGATGGGATAGAATATGAAGCACTTCTGAGCCTGAGCTCTCTGTAACAGCAGAATGAGCAACCCAAGCACAAACCAGAGCAAACAAGGGCAAAACCCACTAAGGAAAAAAAATGTAAGTGCCACATCCCTAAAGAGTTGCATGACCTTGAATATGCTCAGACATACCTGTAAACCCAACTGTTCAGGAGGCTGAGGCAGGAGAATCTCATGTTCCAAGCCAGCCTAGGCAAGAAGTTTTACAAAGTACTGGGGATACAACTCAATAGTAGAGTTCCCTTGGGTTTACTTACCAGTACCAAAAATTTTTAAAAATTAAAACCAAAGTGGAATGACTACATCAATAATTAATCACCCTTGGTACACATTTGTAAATAAATCAGTGTATAGGTCTACAGAGAACCTTTCCCTGTCCTCTGTGCGGTCCAGGAAGTTTATATCTGTAATCCCTCGGAATTGTTTTAGGAATGTACCAAGTTAATTCTGACCTACCACCCCCAGTGCAACCCACAGTGAGGATAAAGACACTGGGTCATACACAAGTTTAGGGGAGCCCGTGGGTCCTGAGTCCAGCAGCGTGAAGGACCATGGGGACAGAGGCCTCTGCCCAGGGCCTGACCCGAGTTTATTAATTCATGAAGGAGGGCAGCTTCAGAGTGGGTGACTGTGAGAAGGGTGGGAAACGCCTGAGTACTCTGGGCTGGGCTGGGTAGGACTAAAGCAGCTCTGCGACACGCAGAGAGAAGGGTGTGCAGGAGGCCAGTCTGCATAACCCGGCTGAGGTGGCCTCCCGTGCTCAAAGCTGGCGCGTCAGCTCTGAAGCGCAGTTTTCTGCGTGGCAAGTCTGAGCCTCTAATCCGGAACCCAGCCAACAGCCCTAGACTAGTGGTTCTTCATCCCACCAGGCTCAACCATGTTTTGGGAGTCACGGGGTGAGGAAACTGCGTCTAGTTTCAAAGATCACACATCAGCACCTCGGCCAGCCCTGTTCACGCTGCTTAGAGCCGCCTGAAGGGAGAAGGAAACGCCCAGCCTGCTCTGTGCCTGTCGGTGCTGCCGGAAGGGCCAGGTTTAGCTGAAGTGGGGCAACCGCCCTTTGTTCAAGGAGAGGCACTCAAGTGCCTTCCGCACACTGCAAAGGGCTGTGTTCCCTGACCTTGGCTTAATAAGGGGAAAAAGGAAAGATCTTACAGCTCAGGAAGAGTCCCGTTAAATAATGGTCGTGTAACAGCATCTGGCCTCTCACAGAGTTTAACACGGTACCGGACCCAGATCCAGTACAGACACGGACTGGGACAGGTGTAAGGCGCCTATGGTAGTGTTCTTGGCCCACTCTTCCCATGAGCAGCACTCAGTGGGTCGTGTTGCTTCCCAGGGTGCGCAGAGCCTGCAGAAGTGGCGTGACCTTGGTGACCTGGGCTGCCTGGGTCTTTCCCTGTGGTGTGCACGGTGCAGGGACCCACCTGACGGCCCCACCCTGCATCGCATCTGCAAATCCCTGTGCTTCCAGGAGGGGCCACAGCCTGGGGTGAGGCGCCTGTCTTGGGGCAGGACCAGCCCTGTGACCCGTGCCACAGCGATGCCCCGTGTGGACGGGCCCTGCTTCTTCTCTAAGAGGACAGTTCCAGGGGCTCGCTTGCTGGTAACTTTGACTGCTGTTACATAAACAGTGAGGACCGTGGGCAGTGATGGTTTTGCCAGAGCTTGTGAGCATATGTGCTTTGAAGAGCTTTTTTTCAAGTCTTAGGAATGTCTCAGAACTGCTAGGTTAGGAGTTGATGTAAAATAAAAAGCAAAGCCATTACAAACACTGGCTGCTATTCTTTCTGAGCTGTTTTGGGGAGGGTTGAATTTTGCATTTCCCTCTATACTTTTGCTTCTTTATAACCTCCTTTGATTTTCTCTGTATCCTCATGTAATTCTAGAAACTGTTATACTGGCTTTATTTATTGGTGCTTTAAAATACTCAATATTAACCAGGTGTGGTGGCTGACAACTGCAATCCCAGCACTGGAGAGGCTGAGGCAGGAGGGTCATTGCAAGTTCAAGACCACCCTGGGCTACAAAGACAGCTCAAGGCCGGCCTGAACTGCATAGTGAGACCCTGTCTCAAAAAGACATATAAAACAAAATAAAATACTCAGTATTGTTTAGACAGACAGTAGACTCAAGACAAAATAAATGATCCTAAAGACAAGAGAATCCACCAGGTCCTGCCTTGATGCACTTCTTAATTTCATTACAGCATCAGAATCAGGGAAAGCAAAGTTCAAAAATAGCAAATTACACAGCACTTATACCCATGGGTCCCACATAGATTGGTCCTCATCTTCTCTTCCTTCTTTCTGCTAAAGCCCACACTGGAGAGGGGAAGAGAGGCCCAGAAAGAGCTGATTCGCGTGGGTGTGAGAGATATTTGTTAATGCTGGCACAACGCTGTTTATTCTAATGCAATATGCAGAATAAAGCAATAAAAAGAGGATGGCAAATTATTTTCATCACATAGAAATACATCCTAAAGCCAATAATGTTGTAAAAACAGTAAAATTAGCTTTAATTATGGGTGTGCAGTTTTACATTTCTAAAATACCAGCAAACTGCAGCATGCTAATATAGAAATATAATTATTTTAGAGTCATGGAAAACAGAAAACAATTTCCTTATGCTATAGAGCCTAAGACATACAGTAAAACACGAAGCTGTCATCCTGCTTTGTTTACTGATTCAGGAGGCAGCTCCAGCCCCTTTTCTTGGGCTGCGCCTTGGGCCCAGGCAGCCAGCACAGCCGTGAACCCACTCCCCGTAGGAGGTTAGCTTCCCATAGGTCAGAGCAGATGAGAAACACAAATGTGCGCTAAGCATGATAAATACAGACAGAAATGAGGCAGAGGGAAAACAAAACACAGAGAGCAGTCTGCAGCCCATGCAGCATCGTGAGACATTCTAAGGGGTAAACAGCTCTGCAGCTGAGGGAGCAGGAGTGCCCAGGACCAGCGTGGGGTGCGGGCGGTCCCCGAATGTCAGGCTTGCGGCATGATGCAAAGCAGAGCGTGGGAGAGGCGGCCAGAGAAAGGGTGGAGGAGGAACTGGAGAGGCCCTGGGCGGTGGACACCAGGGCAGCGTGCCCACTGCGGACCAGGGGAAGGCAGCACTCCCAGCCAGAGGAGCCAGCAGAGGACAGCAATGGCCTCTGACCCACAGGTCTCCAAGTGGCCACCCCAAGCAGGGAGCGCTCAGATGGCGAGGTCTGTAGTTAGGAGTCAGGCCGTCCGTTCGGCCTTGGAGGCCCCCGAGAGGCCTTCACGGCTGTGACTCAGCCTCCCCCAGAGGGCGGCAGCCGTGAGGCCGCGGGAGTGCTCACGGAATGGGACGCGGGAAGCGTGGAAGGGGCTGCTCTTGCAGGTGGTGAAGCGGGAGAGGTTTCTATCAGATGCACGAGGTCTAGGCCGTGGTGTCCAGGGTTTCTGGGGGTGACTGCAGAGCTGAAGGTCCTACAATGATCAGGTGTGCCTATCCCCGAACTTGGAGAACGGAGATGAAGGCGTGAAGGGATGCCCTCGGGGAATAGGACGGGGCTGGCCAGGAACATGGAGAGGCTTGGGCTTCTCCCCTGTGGGGGTGACAGGAAGCAGTGGCTGGGTGGCCTTGGCTGAGGGACCAGATCTCTGGGGTCCTCAGGATTCTGTTTGCAAACCCTGAGCTGCTCCTCAGTACGCCAGGCTCTCTGTGCCTACCGTGGGGACTCTGGTTCAAGTCTCACTGCAGAGAGGGGCGCGACGAATACTCTCCCTATAATTACTTTTCTTCTGCTGTAAAGCGAGATGAACACATCATCCTGGCCTCTTTCACATGTGTGTGTGTTTCGTGCGCACACCTACAGGAGCAGGGCTTTCCAGAGTGTAACAAGGCACGTGCGTGCAAACCTCCTTCAGAGCACAAAACCGTGCGCCTCCTAAGCTTCGGCTCTTTTCGGAGCACATCAGTCATGCCTGGCTGCAGCCCCTCAAGTTTCTGTTCCCCGTGTGGGGCTGCCGCCTGCACATGACCCACTTCATCCTTTCCTCCTCCGCTCCCCAGCCCTCGAAAAAGATCTGCCTTCCTACTTCCTACCACCGGGCCCACTCTGGCTTTGTCTCTGTAGCTCAGGTTTCTCAGCTCCATCATCACACCCCGCTGTCTTTTGTGAGTGGTGTGCCCTGTTCTGACTTGCCCTTAACACACTGTGGTCCAGTACTGGGCTTTCTACACTGCGTGCCTGGGGGGAAGTTGCTGTCCCCACCCAGCCCCTCCCGCAGCTGCAGAGTGGTGAGCAGGCCACCCGACCACTGCGCCCCAGGAGCTGACTTGGGTCCTGACTCCACATAAAGCCGTTCACATCCAACCGTTAGCACAGTGTGTGTGGACGTCGCATCCTGCATGTGTTTACTGAAGTAAAAATCAGAAGTTGTGTCTGTACTTAAGAGAATACATGTAAAAGTATTTAAAAAATATGAACTGAAATGAAACAAATTACTAATGTTTTATTTCACTGACATGTTATATGCTATAAAATATGGTTGGACATGCCTGTTCCTCCGGTTTGTCATCTGTCAAGAACAGTCGGGCTCGCTCGCCTTCTAAAAATCAGGGATAATGTGTGAGAGAAGGTTTGGTGTTGTAGGATTATCACCAGTTTTTAAAATTCATCTCAGTTGTGATTTTATGGCAATTTTTGTGCAGAACAGCAGTTTCACCTGCTAAATTGGATAAAATAACCAGTGCTAAAGCTTTGAGTACGAGAGGTGTTTTCTGAAAATATCCTGATTCCCCTCATTGCTGGGTAAATGATTGTTCAGTACCTTAAAGATCTTTGCATGCGTATTGCAAGCAAAGCTCAGGCCTCTCCTGTGTCCCACTGAGACGTTTTGACCCATCTGTTAAGAATTTTCCTGCTTCTTTCAACACAAAGCTAATTCACAGTAGAATAGTACTATTCCTGATATATAATATATGCTATATAATATATATTTTTATTATAGATAATATTTATATATTTATTATAATATTTTTTATATAACATGCTATATAATATATATTTTATATATGGGATATTTGGGGAAATATGCTACTAGCAGCTGCCATTATTTAATTATAACTGTCAGATTTTCAGAATTTCAAATGGAACATTCTGTGCTTTCCAGTTTGTAGCCCCTGTTGCATAAACTATCAGAGCAATAGCAAATGTTCATTTGAAATGCACTCATGTTACTAGCACACAAGAACCAGTCAAAAATTACTGCTATTTTAAAAAACTATGCAAATATGTGACCAAATAATTGGAATCTCTTGGCTGATACATATGAGAAAAAAAGTTTGTAAGTATGAAAGGGCTTTTGTTTTTACTCTTTTTGGTGAATTTTGATGAGGAGGAATATGGAATCTTATTCCAAACCTCAGACCATCAAAGTTAAATCAAAATCAGTTGGTTCTCCTCTGTGAAGACTCGGGAGAGTGAGGCTGGTCATTGCAGCTCCCACGCATGACCCAGTGGGTGGTTTCAGTTCGCCCTTCCATCACTGGAAAAGAGCTAGGTGTGCTATGGGACATCCAGGGAGTGTATAAATAATGCTGCTTGCAAAACATTTTATTTTTCTCTGGACTGTATGGATGCTCGAATGAACTCAAAGGGTCTGTGACATGGGGAAAAAAAACTTTAAATAGCAATGAGGGCATTTTTTATTTCAGCATATAAAGACAAGGCAGTGTAATGGTTTTAATAATTAAGGACGCAGACTAATGCACACATCCCACAGCACTAATAAAAACTTCCGTTATCATCTCTGTTTTTAAGAACGAGGAAGGCATTTCCTCAATGCACTTCACTGCTCCCCCTCCATAGCTCTGTTCAGGCTGAGGATTTGATAATAACATTTCCAAATTGCAAAAATAAAAAATAGGATGAAAATTTTAGCAAAGTCCACATTTCTCAGCCAGCTAACCCCGAGGTTAAGTGATCGACCCTGACCCTGAGCCAGAGTCCACGCCCTTTCCTAAGACCCGAGCGTAAAGAATAAAGACGGTTTTCTTCTCCTTTTTTTAAAGAAGCCCCACGTAATGTTCTCTGAGTTAAGTTTTACCATTCATAATGAATGCGGTCTCGCCATTCAGATGCGACCATAAGTACACAGAAGATAAGAATTTAATTAAATGTAGATTAAAACCAAACAGGAAAACACACTAGCTGATAATTTTATCCCATCCTCTGGCCATATTTTTTATACTTCCTTCTTGTTCTTCTTTGGGCTATAGCTTATCAACATGCCGATAGTACCATAACTCATTACATCTGATGGTGTGGCAGAAATGTGCAGGCTCCGTGCTTGGATTTCTGAGGCACTTAAAATGCAAAGCATGTAAATGTCTCTGTTAAATATACCGGTGTGGTAATGCCAGTGAGCAGGAGGTGATTCGGAAGGAATCCTTAGACCTCTTACACCATGCATTAGTCTTGCATAGTAGCAAATGGAATTTTCAAAGTGGAACCAATTCATGTATTGACGCGTATGTGGTATGGCTTAATATTTTGTGGTTGAGCTCTTTTAACAGTTGGAGAGTTTAAGTGACAATCAGCTGGCTAAGGTTACTTCTGTGTATGCAGAGTCTGGCATGCAGGTATTCATACCCCTGTGGAGGAGGGTGTGTTTTCCCTCTGAGGTCCATGGTGCAGGCACAGTATCTTTATGCTTGAACAATGCTCTTACCAGTCTTATATAAAATTACCCCAGGTAGTTAGTATGAATATAAAAGGATCGGGAAGTAGAGTAAAAATAAACAGTAGAAGTGAAAGGAGTAGTTATGAAGACAATTTGTGCATGTTATTCATACTTAGTCTGTTTTTTTCTAAAATTATTTTTTAACAATTGTAGAAATGGGCAGTAAATAATTTAACACAGTCATGGTCATTGTGAAGGAAGGATCCGGACCAAGCACAGTAATTTTAAATCTGAAAGAGAATAGGTGTTGGCTTTGTTAATTACATGCTAGGTTAAAGTTTAGAATATAAATGTATTCTTTGGCACACAATCTTGATTTCTTAAGCACTTATAAAGCATAAGTGAGTCATTTGTATATCTGCATCTCTTTGTCTAAAACAAGAGCTGGGAAGGAATAATAGGCTGTGATTTTTTCACCAGGCATAAAATACAAAATGCTGAAAATCTTTGCAAAGGTAAATCAGTGCTTTTTGGTATGTTTTGTTGTTTTTGTTCCTTCACAGTTCATTGTTTAGCTCACTAATGAATAGGGCTTTCCAGTTGCAGGACATCTTAAACATAGGGTATGATTTTTCTCCTTCATATAATTTTGAGGTTCCTGATGGCTTAAACTACTGCATAGATAGCACCACTTTCTCTGCATTAATTGTCGCAAGATTCATTTGCACTCAAATTGATAAGACAGGATGCCTTGACCTAGCTGCAGATGTCGCCTGCAGGAATAAGTGAAAAGGATTATTAACTCAGTTTTCAAAGGTCCCCAAAACTCAGTCATGTAGAAAACAATGGTGAAAGGGGTGAACCTGTATATTCTTGGCTTTACCTCTCTTGGGAAAGACAAAGTCATGGACAGGCAAAAGCTAAGGTGCCCACACAGGCCGGGCGAAGGCACTGGCTGCCTGCAGGAGGCAGGGACAGTGCTGAGCAGAGGTCACAGTCACTGTCACCCTTTTCTCCAGGCCTCCTTTAGTGTAAATTGGTTTTAGTCATCACACTACGAAAGGGTAAGATGAAATTATTGAGAGTAACATTTCTCGTCATCGCAAAGTTGAGAAATACAGAATGGCGATGTGTTTGGATTTCGAAAGAGTACGTTAAGATGATCTTACCTACTAAACATTTTTTAGACATAAAAATATGGTAAAGGAAACTAGTCTCTGTGTATCTGTGGTAATGTATAGGAGGCAAAATTATGAGTCTCAAAAACTCTCTAAGAGAAGGAGAGATTTTAAAAAGAGAAAAGAACTCTGGCATGATTTCCTTAGACAGTAAGTGTAATAAACGAAACCCCTTTGTCCAACATCGACTTGAGGCCGAAAGAAGAAAACTACTTTTGTTCAAGTTGCATCGTTTCCTCCCTGGGCTCCCGTCGCCCTGGGATCCGCATCCTCGCGGAAGCCTTGGCATCTGCCCACCGTGCAGAACTCTCCTGTGCACCCTGGCCACATCCGGCTTGCTGGTTTCTGGCAGTGGAGCCCCCGGGACCAAAGCTGTCTGCACCACCAAATGCCTGATGGGTGAAAACCAAGGTCACTTTTGAAGACTGTAAAAGAATAAGACAGAAGGAGAGAGGGTGAGCGAGAGACCAAAAGAGGAAATGAGGAAGAAGAAAAGAAGTGCAGGAAGAGAGAGGGAGGCCGGGAGCCCGAGGGCAGCTTCTGCTGGAAGCAGAGGAGACCATACCCAGAAATACTCAGTTCCACTGTCTCCTCTTCAGGTGGGCTGCACAAGATGCTAGTTACAGAAACACTGGGAATGGGGGCAAATTGAAAACTTTAGGGAGAAAAGTACAAAGGTGTGAGTACATAGGATTTCTTTGGAGCCACAGCAAAGAGTAGCAATGGAAGAAAACAAGGAATAAGAAATTAGTATTTGGTGGTGGTTCATCAAGGTTAAGACAGAAGAAAATCAAGTTTGATGCTCACTGAATACCCCTGGTATGCATGTGTGTGTGTGTGCATGTGTGTGTGTGCATGGGTGTGTGTGTGCATGGGTGTGTGTGTGTGTGCTCACATGTGCACACTTTAAATTTCTTTTTAAAAAATCCCTCTGGATGCAGTTGTCTGCACTTTATAAATCTGAAGTTTGATTGACTTGCCTACCATTTCCTGCATGGAGTACCAGGAGGTGGCTGCTAGGGTACACATCTGTATTGCCTCTCCTCCAAGTCTGTAGTTTAGTTTACTACATGTGTATTTTTCTTTTCTTTTCTTTTCTTTTCTTTTCTTTTCTTTTCTTTTCTTTTCTTTTCCTTCCTTCCTTCCTTTCTCTCTCTCTCTCTCTCTCTCTCTCTCTCTCTCTCTCTCTCTCTCTCTCTCTCTCTCTCTCTCTCATACCAGGAATTGAACTCACGACTTCACACTTCTCAGGCAGGTGCTCTACTGTGGAGTTCTAGTCTCAGCCAAAGTGTATATTTTTAAACTAACAGTTGAGAAATTATTTCGCCCTTCAGAATTGTTTGGGGATAATTGAGAAATTGGGGATTTTACTCCACTGCTTTTGTCAGCCCTGATGACATACAGGTGGTTCATACCCTCAGCGCTGTTTTCCTAAGGCTTAAAAGAGCAAGACAGAAATGTTCAGTCTGCTTGATTCCGACGAACCACCCTGGCAGAACACTGCCGATCTTGCCAAGAGGGAAATTAGGGAAATGTATCTTAGAAACAGCAATGACATTTTAAATGTAAATGTAGAAAACTCAGTTTGGGAGAAATATATGAAAAGGATTTTCTTGAAAACAGGCTTAACCTGGAACAGAGCTGAGGAGAGCTTTGGCTGTTGGTACTGGCTCTGCTCACAGGACCCATTGTCCAAGAGGGACCATCCTCTTGAAGCCCCCCATAACCCCGTGACCCAGCGGTGAGCCCAGCAAGGGGACTCTTCCTGAGTGGAAGAACGACTCAGCCAGATTCGCTGATTTCCTCCAAGTACTCTGTATCAAGCAGGTGTAATGGTAAGAAAGTGTGAAAGAGAAACAGTATTTCCCTACCTTAACCGCCCTATGCTGACTCTGAACGTTTTTACTGCTGCTTTCAGAAGTACAAATTAACCTATTTGCACCTTCACAAACTGCACTGTGGTTACCCAAGGAATCCAGCATGGGTTGATGGACTACAGGAGTCAGTCGGCCAGGAAACAGTGACTGTGTCTCAGTTAACTAGAGATGATAAGGAAAGCTAGCAGTTAAAATAAAACTGAGATCCGTCCCTCCGTGAGTGTGTGGGTATCGTCACCTTCTTGGCGGTGGCACAGCTTGAAGGCAGAATAGGAGTGCAGGTCACAGAGGGAAATGAGGGAGCGGAGGTGACCACTGTGGCCGCTGGTACTCGGAGCGCACGCCTGACCCCAGGACAGGACATGTGCGGAGCCTGGGAAGTGGAACCAGGAACTTCATCTTGTACTTCAAAATTCCTTTTCCAAAGTTGCATGGAGATAACATTTTAAAATTAAAATCAAGACAAACGTGTCCCTGGCTGCTTGCTTCCCTTCCTCAGCGCCCTAGCACAAAGCGCGGTTTTAGGGTGCTAGAGGCCCTGCTCACCACGTAGCTTTTCCAGGGGTGGCGCTGTGGCGATTGACTCTAGGGAGATTGCTAACAAGAAAGTCCTTCCGCCCAGTGTCTCTTAGTTATATTTGAAGCTGGAGTCTTGCAACATTTTTTATTTAAATGATTTGCCTTAATGATCAGTGCTCAGAAGGCTGAGAATTATGCATAAGATGAAAATAAAACCAGCATTAGTTGAATCTCTTTCTGAAATACATTCGTTACTGCATTTTTGTCCTCTCCAGATCATTACTTTTTGTGTGTGGCTTTGTGCCTATTTCCAATTTTTTTCTAATTCTGAGTCACAATTTTTACATGATAACCCAGTGAAGATTTTTATATTTTTTTCATTTCAGTTACCGTTATTTGAATCATAAAAAAATGCATTACTGTATTCATAATCTAGTGCTCGCATGACGGTTTTTGAACTTTAATATTCCTTTCTGTAATGCGCTAGCTTAGCAGCCTATAAAAGAGACATATTGTTTGTAATGTGTCTTTCCCACAACAAATGATGTGATTCTGAGGTTTATGAAATGGCAGTAGTTTTCTAAATTTGTGATTCTTCTGTGTTCTGTCGTCAAGAACAGTTGTACATCTGCTCGGCACAGACTTTCCCAGACTATGAACTTTAATTGAGGAAAAATAATGAGGGTTCAGGGACTATGAGACGGAGCCGGGAGTGGAGCAGGTGCCCGCTGCCGATCAATGGATTATTTACTCCTTTGTCATAAACAGGAAACAGTTGGTTGTTTGTGGTGACTCCACGCATATTTTAAAGCCCTTGTACATATTTCTTTCTTTCTTGTCATTGTAGAATATTTTAAATACTGCTTAGTTTATGCTTTAACATAACCATACAGAATAAGCAGAGTTGGCTCTGTTTTAATAATGAATGATCTTGTCTGAAATGAAATTTAGGAGGGGCTTCCAAACTCTCAAATCCAGCCAAAGCGCTTCCAGCCGCCGCTGCCTCCTCGTGTCGTCTGGCCGTCGCTGTAACCACCACCTCCATCACTGTCTAAACATTGTTCTTTCCCTCTTTACAGATGTGTGAATCTAGAAAACCGATTTTCCCTGAATTCTCAGGTAGACCTAAAGTACATATTGTTGATCGTTTAGACTTTCACTGGGATCATGGTACAGGTTTTGTAAAGCACCTGAGTGACATGTTTCACTGCGTGGTTGTTGGTGTGCAAAGCTTAGAACCTTTTTCTCTATGCATCAAATATACACATCTGGTGTCTAGGGCACATGTGGCTCCTGAGTGTGTTGGAGGCACCCCAGAAACATCTGTGCAGACCTGACCTGAGGTCTGAGGGTCACCCAGGGGTGCACCCCTCTCCAGGAGCTCTCATTAGCAGGGCCACCAGAGGGGCCCCAGAGCCCAGAATGAGCTGCAGCCGCCACCTTGTCAGGTGACTTCATTACCTGACGATATGCTGGGAATTGAAATCCCAGCTTTCGGAGATCAGTGGTTAAATTCTAATATGGGATTTGTGGTGTGAAAGTCAGACTTTTTAAATATGTGGACATGGTGGGAACCACACTGTAGACTTCAAGCACTGTGTGTCTGCAAACAGCTCCCGGGAGTCCCGGGGCAGGCGACATCTCTCAACAGGAACAGACCTCAGGCCCATGAGAAGTCCAAGTGGTTTTGGGCCTGGGATTATGGGGTGAGGCCTGTGTGAGAATAGCACTGCCACCAGAGAAACACAGCTGTGTGTTTATGAAAAAGAAACTTGAATTTCTGAAGTGCAAATGATTGATACCGAAGCCATTAGACAATCAGTAACTTCAAAGTATATTTAATGAAAAAAGATATTTGACAATCTGATCCTCACTTTTACAGTTTGAAGACACATTAGAAAAAATTTTGTATTTTTCTGCTGATGTACACTGTATATCCATTGTTCCAAGATAGCATAATAATACATTTTTCTTACCATACATTAATGACTCAGGCACTAAATAAAGGAATAAAATAATATTTTGATTCTTATTCAGACCAAATAATTACTCCTAATTAATTCTCTTTTTAAAGTGATGATTAGATTTTACGCTGCTGTTTTAATAAGTAGTCATACTCAATAGGAGTCTTGTACCTGTGCTAACGTTTGTAGTACACTGTTTAAAAATAGTTACTTTTGGGCAGGGGATCTAGCTCAGTGACATAAGCATCTGCCTGGCAGGCACTAGGTCGTGAATTCAATTCCAGGTACCAAAAAAAATAGTTACTTTTAGATCCTAATTCCTGTTTCCTATACATGATGTGAACGTATCCCCTGACTAATGTTTTTCTGTGGTTCTAATTACAACAGTGTCATTATCATGTTCAGTTTCCTATCAGTACTATATGAATAAAGACACGTGAAATTCATATGCTTTTTTCTAGTTAAGATGAGTGGATTTGTTGGTTTAGGGTCAACACAATTTCCTTTGAATCTAAAAGCTAGCACTGGAATGCAGGCAAGTTACAATCATACACAACGAGGAAGATCACTGTTCATTTCTGTTGATGAGAGGGTTATATTAAAAGCTAATTTGAAATTATTTAATGCAAAAGCAACTATTTAACTGTATGTCTCTATTCACTTGGCTTTGTAAACAATTTCCTAAGCCTACTGTCCTGAACATATGTGGCAGCAGAAGGAGAGGGGCCCATCCATAAACGTGAGCGTATCCTAGGCATCGGGGAAGAGTCAGCCCAGGCCGGGACCCCGACTCCAGGCAGAGGTGAGAAGTTTGAGACAAAGTGACATCCATGAAAAGACTGAGTAAAAGATGTTGGCGGCCGTGACTTTGATAGACCCTCGTCTACGAGGGTGAACATTATAGCAGAAACCCTCCTTCCGTGACCTGCCGTTTTCAATCGGTCCACTTTCTCAAAGAGAATATTAGGAATGAGAGTTGTAAGGGAAATGTGAGAGTAAAGAATTTTTCTTCTATGCATCTGGGGAGATGTGTTTTGTTTTTTTTTTGTTGTTTGTTTTTGTTTTTGTTTTTTTAACACAGATGCATCCAAGGGATAACAGAATAAAACCAGAACATGATCTATAAGCCAAAACATGACTGTCCCAAAACTGGCCCTGGCTGTTGAAGGTTTAAGTAACTCTTGTTGGGAATTTCATAGTCAGCAAACAGTCTGCCATAGACTCGGCCCTCAGTGTCGCTCTCTCTGGCGTGTGTGCACGCGCGTTCGTGTGTGCGGGCTTGAGTGTGTGGTGACCATTACAGCAGTGCACAGGGATGGCCAGCTCTGTTTTTGGGAAGGCATTTCACTGAGTGTGAGTGCTCAGCACCCTGGACACCTTTGTTGTTTTGAAAATGTAACTTGATTTTCTAGGGAATAAAAATTACATTAGAAAAGCATTTGTAAGACTTTATAAGGACTTTATTGACATAGTAAAAAAAAGAAACTATTTTCCAAATGAAGTTTCGAGCCTATAGTAAAATCTTTGTGTCAAAAATTACCCTGATGTAGGAGAAGAAAGCAGGCAGAAAGCCTTTCAGAAATGCCATTTTCAGAACACCTTCTGATGATTTTTGGTCTCTTTTTTCTGTAAAGTTCTATGGAGAATATATTTTAATTAGCTTCCACTTGATACCACTTCACACGCCCTGCCCGCTCTGACCCAGTGTGTAATCATATAGAATACATCACAAAAGCACTGGTCATTTGAGTGCCTTAATATAGCTTTGTATTAATGTCAGACATCATTTAGACAAGGCATTAAAAGTGTTATTTTAATGACTGAAGTGTGTTGGGTAGAAGAGGCTTAATCTTTATAGGAAGAACAATTTCAATTAGCTCTAAAATATTAATTTGTTGGTACCACTATATACTCTAATGTATTTGGCTGCAAAACATCTTATGAATAATACATTCCCCACATCCACTTGTCTTGTGATGTAACTAATACTGCTTTCTTTTAAAAACAAGGGTTTCTAATTTTATAACCACCACGATTCATTTAAAATTAAAAGAAAAATCTTGATCATTTTTAATGTTGTAGCTGTTTCTATACGCTCTTCCCCCCAAGGTAATTTGTAAGGCTATAAATAAAGTATGCAATTTCTGGCTAGTAAGATATTGAATAGGTTTTAAACATGATATGGCTATCTGTCTTTAAAAATTTAAGGGCATTTTTATTTATTTGTTTACACGGCAGGTGTAAGATATTCTCCCTGGAAACAATTTGTCTCACTGGGGAAAGTGTGAAAATATGAGAACAAAACTAACTGCGCACCTTAATCCCGCCATTGTGTCCCTG
This sequence comes from Hydrochoerus hydrochaeris, assembly GCA_004027455.1. NCBI lineage: Eukaryota > Metazoa > Chordata > Mammalia > Rodentia > Hydrochaeridae > Hydrochoerus > Hydrochoerus hydrochaeris. The sequence continues at coordinate 145,058 of PVLA01004417.1, forward strand.
GGAAGGGAGAGCGCACAGCCGCGGCTCCCATACCCCCTGAATGTCCCCCGTACACAGCTTTATCTCTCTATTGTGCTGCTGTTCCCTGCGACATCTTGGCACAGGTTTGCATGGCTGTGCTTTTCGCCATGCCCTGAGGTAAAAGCCCTGTAGCTCTCTGGAAGGGTGCAGTGGTTCCCTGCAGGTAATGGGGAGTCAGTGAGCGCCCCCTCGTCTTCCTGGCTGCCCATGCAAGGTGAAATGGAGGTGGCTCAGATTCGCTCATGCACCGCACACCAGCATGCAGCCTCGTCTCCTGGCTCAGACAATTCAAAACACCCTGCCACACAGCGCCAGTGCAGCTGGGTGAAAAGCAAACCCCTGTGTTGGCTGCAGGTTTCCTGCTCCCTGACAAACATCGCCCGTCACATAAGGAAGTGGGGGGGAGGACACCCCATCTAGAGAGGCCTAAAAAGCACCTATTATTTCTTTAACTCTGTAAGTCTCGTTAGGTGACATCGCTGAATTATTCCCACTGCCATCAGTGACTGGTGCCTGTGTAGGCCGATTCATTCTCAAACATATAAAAACTGGATTTATTTTCATATAACTCCCACACAATGGAAGGCCAGAGAGGGGGAGATGCCGAGCTCGGGAGCAGAAGCAGAAACACACAAGCGCAGTTCCTGAGCCAGGTGAGGGAGGCTTTGTAGTCGATTTCATGCAGCAGTTGGCATTGGCAGTATTGCAAAAAGAGATGTATTCTGTTGTGCTCTGTTTGATCAAGTGCTAAACCCGTGTGATCAATAGAGAGACAGATGTCGGGTACAGATGGCGATGCTGTGATACCTGGGGCAGCGCGGGCCTGCCAGGATGACAGAATGGGAACAGCGGAGAGCAGCGATGCACCAGAATGTGACAAATGAAATTAGGGTTTATACTAGTCGATAATTTACAGCTAACACAAAGTGACAGAATTTTTCAGTACCCGGTATATTTTACTTCCAGTAATGCTATAGCCAATAAAGGCATATTTCATGCGAAATAATAAAACGAGAGCTGTGGGGAAATACAGTCCAACCATTTTTTATTACGTTACAACTTTTAAAATTGATCCCCGAGAGAATGCTAATAGCACATGGGTCTTGTTGGAGTGACGTCTCAAGGCGTTTTATCTGCAGATCTGTAGCAGCCCGTCACTGGCCCTCATTGTGTGTTAGGTTTCTAGTTTAAAGGCTGCCATTGTGCTGACCATACTTCTTTAAAGATGTGTTATTAAGGACGTTCAGTCTGTTTATAAAATTATAAAAACAATGATTAACTTGACTTATTAAGTAAACATTTTAACTCCTCATATTAATGGGAATGTTCAAGCAGTCACCTGTGTAATTAAAAATGAAAATCTAGGCACATAATAAAATTTCCCTTCACAGCCAGGACAAAGGCCACAGTTAATAAATTTGTGCACATTTTATACCTCTGCAGTTCAAATACATTGAAGAATACCTTGGAGTGACAAGTTTGGGGACGATGGCTAATGAATCGGTGGGTGTTCTTTTCTGACTTAGCTAAAGCCCTGTGTTCTCCACACTCTTACACATGCTCGCAGGCTCCTGCCTGTAACTCAGGACTGGCACAGGAGGGTGCGTGGCCACCCTACCCTAAGCAACACTGCACTGTGGGCTCTTTGTTTTCTTTCTACTTCCCTCTCTGAGCTGCTGTTGTCCTGAAGCAATGTCCTGTCTGCAGAAAACAGCTTCCCAGAATACCTGCTGGCTGGTGCCTGTCTCCCACCACCTTCCCTGTTGTTCAGACCCCACCGAGCAGGGCAGTCCTGAGGTCTCCCCAGGGCTCTAGGGGTCACATTCACTGGGACAGTGAGGGTGGATCCCCACAGTTAGGGCTGACCTCAGAGAAGGCGTCTTGGAGCATGTAGGGATTTCCTTAAACACATCTGGGTAGAGAAATGAGGAAGTCTCCTCAGCTGCCTGTGACGATGACAGGTACGTATTAGTAACATTCACAGGAGGTGCTGCATGCTTTCAATAGACTCCTCCCTGGTAGAGAACAGCAGAAAAGTGTAATCCACAGTGGAAGCAACCTCGACCGTCTTCCGCTGACTCGGTGGGAGCACCCTCGCACAGCAGCGCCTGTGATAGGCGCAGGGTCACAGTGCCTGCTGCTGTTTTGAAAATGCAGGGAGTCTACCTGGCAGCTGGTAATAGCTGGGCTAAATTATGCCTTTCTCCATAACTCCAGCCATCTAAACTTGAAAGGAGAGCGTTCTTGAGGTGAATCTGAGAATTCAAAATAAATACGTATAACTACTAAAAGTGATATAGCAATAATATTCTAGATATTTCAACAGACATGCTTTGGGGCTTCATATTTTAGTTGTTCATTTGATTTTTAACAGCAAAAGCAATGTTGTGAAATCTTAGTGGCATTTTGATCAAAGCCCTAAGGAGATCTTCAATAAGGAGACACTTTCCGTGTATGTTCCTGAGTTGTGACTGTCCAGGTGGGAGAGCCGTCCCACGCCTCACACAGAGCGGGCTCTGGGAGTTGTGTGCTCAGTATGAATGGGGCATTCATGGAGTAGGACAGGCAGCGCTGGGCCCAGAGCTTTCCAGGGAGCTCTTGCCTGCTGGGAAAGGCTCAGCCCATGGTAACAGGCAGCTCTTTATTTGGGCCATGGCATTCCCTTCCAAAGACATCTTTAATATACCATTTGATAGGGGCGAGTTGGAGGTTAGCAAGGTTATAAGGTATTTGCTGAGTCCTTCCCTTAACTTACTTCTCAGATAAAAATGAGTAAGCTTAAGCTCCTAGAAAACCATTTCATTTGCGAGCTCTAAAGATTTGCCTGGAATTGTCTAGAAGGGCAGTAGCTGTTGGAACGGCGTTGCTACTCTAGACCTGAATCTGCCAAAGCTGCCCTCTGAGTCAACTGAAAGGCACCAACAGGCACAGCCTTGTGATTTCAAAGAGGACAGAACAGAGGCCCAGAGAAATGAGGTGGATTCTCACATGTGCAGTGCTGGATTGCGTGGCTCATACTGGAAGCACGTGTGGCTTTGTTGACTTACCCAGCATGACCAAAGGTGACCAGAATGCTTGCAGGCCTGGATTCCTGTTCCAGGGCAGGATCTGTTCATCCTCCAGGAGTAGCCCAAACCCTGTGTCTTTTCCTGAGTCTCCCTACGACTGTAGGCCTGAAGGTCTTCTACTCCCCTAAACCCCACAGCACTGATGCATGTGACTTGGCTTGACACATGGATTTGCCTCGTGAGAACAGTGTGTGTGTGTGTGTGTGTGTGTGTGTGTGTGTACAGGATAGTAAGTTCCCAGAGTATGGAACCGGACTTCCTCAGTCTCTGGTAACGTGGCGGCTGTATCTGTGCAGTGGTGAGTCCAGCCCTGATGGAGTGTTTTCACTCGCCACCACCTGCCTGCTCTCAGGGAAAGAGGGTCTCACCTTCGTGTTCTGATCACTCCTAGAAATAATGGGCTACCTTCATTTAACACACACTTATTCGCCTGTGTGTGGGGCAGGATACGATGGTGAACGAAGCAGACGGGACTTACATCCCTGGGCTCCGGAAGGGAGGCTGGCGGAGGGGAGCTGGAAGTCAGCAGTGAGCAGATGTTCTCCCAGGAGAGCTCAGGGACGGACGTGAACTCCTTCAGGCCTGTGAACCCATGTCAGTCACCATGCACATGGACCAGGCCTGACCCGAGACGCTAGTCCAGTTTATTAACCCTTAGCTAGGAATTATACTTAAAATAAAAGCAAACGCAAATGTGCTGACCTGCGAAAATCTTTGGTCTCTGGAAGGTGACACAGGAAGCGATGACGGGAATGCCATGTATCAGCCAGGCAAGGACCTATGACTTTATTCCATGGTATGGTTGACATTTAGTTCTTTGTTTTCATTTTCTTAAGCAGGCAACTGGCATTTCCATAAGGATACGTTTACAAAAAGACATTTTGCAGAGGAACAAACCCAGTTGTGAAAGGTGGTAGTCTGTTTCAGATCATGTATTCCAACTCAGAGATAAACTTTAATTGAAAGAAGCATCATCCATGCCCGGGCCACACTAGCTTGCTACATCATCAACTGGATACTTTGAGACCCTTCTCTGGGTGAAGCCCATTATATGTGCCACGTGATCCTCCCCAAAGCCTGGGAAATATAGTTAACCGCCTCCTCTTGCAAGGAAATCAATTGAGGCTTGGAAAGAATAAGAGAAATAAAGCTAAAGCATGGCCAAGTTATATTACGATGCACAACATGGGTCTGTCACCATGACAACCCTCCTAAAATGCACTAAGCTGTGTCCTGTTGGTGCAGTCTTGGGACTATATTTCTGCGAGCTTCATAAACTTTCCCACAGCCCATAGGTGCAGCAGGGTGGACGGCTGCCGAGCTGGCCAGTGTCATGGGATGGGAAGGGAGGTTCCCACTGCGCTCACATGAGTGCAAAGAGAACACACAGAGGGTTTGGTCTATGCCGGCCTTCTCCTGCCTCTTAGGCCTCACATTTCCTGGACCATCACGTGTCCTCTGTGGATACAGGTTGAGTATGTAGCTAAAATTGATGAAAGTTACCTCTCTGTGCCAACTTTTGTGCTGGTTAATCTGACCAGGTAATACTGGCCTAAAGACAATAAGGTTAGAAATAGAATTTCTTATCCCATGGGCTGACGGTTTTTGTCTTCCCAAACTATTTCTCTGTGTAAGTACACAGGCCAGTAGTAAGATAAGGTGGCAGGGGATGCTCAGAAAAATTCCTTAACGCTGAACACGTGGCAAGGTGGCATTTTCAGTACCACTCACTCTTCTTTGAATGCAGAATGACTTGTCATGCTGCTTTGTACAGAAATATGTGTGAATTCCCGTACAAATGTTTGTGTATTGCTTTTCTGCTAAGAAAAGTACAGGATAATGGAAAGTCAGCTACTTGGTGAGTTTTAATAGTATGAGGACTTTATAACAAATTCTGGGGAGTTTGAATAAAAACAGTGGTATAATAATATTTAAGTTGTGTTTGAGCCCCAGAATAAATACTGTAAGAACTAAAGGCTCCGTATGCAGCAGAACTGATACACACCCCTATCGGCAAGGGCTGGAAGGAAACCGCTGAGTAAAGATGCGAGTGGTGGATCCTTTTAGAGCTGCTCCTTCGCACAGAACACCCCTCTTGCATATGTGGAGGCGCAGACCTTGAGATCCCTGTGCAAATTCGTTGTCCTGCTTATATGCTATTTCTCACCTGCTCGCGAATACGTACTGACCAGTGTCCCTCCCGAGACGGTGCAAGAGCCTGGACTAACGCATTTCACTTCCCTCAGTCCTACAAAATGGTTGCTGCTCTGCTGACTGGCAACCCCCTGGAAAATTTCTGAATGGAACGTTTGTGGACACAGAGTCCACGGAGTTGACACGGATCCTCTCCTCCGGTAACCACAGCTACCACCCAGGCCCTGCCCCCAGGAGGCCGCCCGCACACTGCACTCTGTCCTCTCAGACCTTCCTACGTGGTGTGGAGCTGGCAGAACCACTCTGGGGTGGGCACAGTGCCAGTGTGACAGATGGCTGTGTGCAGGCCATGCCAAGGGACCCGTATGTGCATCGAGTTTGACTATTAGAAATAGAGTTTCCATCCAGCAGGGGCTTTCATATCAATATTTTTGCACAATTATAGTTTTCATTTTTAAAACTAATTCTCCAAACCATGGTACACACAGGCCCACGTACACACACAGAGCAGCACACACACACAGATACTCACATGTGCACATCTTTTCAAAACTGCAGTAGTTTTTAAAATGAAATATGTATCAAGACACTATTCTTCCAGCACATAAGATGGTCTTTAACCATACTTTGGTTTCTAGAACCTCACTGTATTTCAAAATTTATAAAATCTTTGTAAGTAAATATGGCTAGTGTTTGTCATTTTCATTTAGGTGTTGAGTCCAAACTTTTTAAAATGTGTACTCGAATTTTTAAAATAAATGTAAATTATACATAATGAAATGCATGTTCACAGAAAATATAGGCTAGGTGAGAAAATACTAGTGTCACATCTGTCCTCCTGATGTTACTTCTCCTTTTGTATAACTTGCGCTCGCCAGCTTTTAAAATTTCAGTTTGTCACCTGGAAAACAAAACAAAACAAAATGCTAATAATTTAGGACTCGGTGGAATTACAGCTACTTGTAACCCCCAAGGGCCTGGTGTTTAGCAGCAATGTCGGTTTTATCAGTTCCCAGTACACAGAATATTAGCAGTGCTCGTGGATTTCAGAAACCCAGCACACAATAGAGGTCCGGAGGCGACCCAGGGTCAGTCTTCAGGAACTGCAGTCTGAAATCAGCGGTATAAATCACCGCCCGGAGGGGGACCAGGGCAGCAACCGAGTGACACGTGGGCTGTGTGCCCCAGGGCCGCAGCCCTGCAGGTGGGGCCTCAGGCCACCCCGCAGCACAGGAAGCACTGGTGGTCATCAGGGCCTGGGAGAGTGGACAGGGTCACCCCGCTCCGTGCAGAGGGGCACATCCGAGGGGCATCTCCAGAGCTGCCTTCCTTGCCCAGGGCACCCCTTGCTGCCCTGTGACCTGATGATTCTCTTGGCCAGAGGACCAGGCCAAGGAGTGGCCTGGGGTTGTTCACATCCAGGAGCAAAGGAGCCCCTGGCTGCCCTGTCCACGCAGATCGTCCTTCCCAGAGAGCGTGCGGCCTCGCCTGAGTGCTGCCTGGCCCATCTCGGCCTGCTGCCTCCATCCTTCCAGGACTTTTAATATCGATTGGCACCAAAACTGTGTTTGCACCTCTAGAATCGTGACACCCAGGAAGTGGAAGTGGAATTCATTCCCTTCCAGGGCACGTGCCAGGCTTAAAATTGCAGGGGTTCCCATGACAAAGCTCAATCAATATTAAAAATTGTTTATCTTGAGGAAAACTTGGATTTTTGCAAAAATATTGCAAAGATTTAGGAAATTTAGGATCTCTGTGTGTATATGTAATATACAGTAATATGTTTCATAATACATAATATATAGTAAATATATATTAATTTGAAACTATTCAGAAGCATATCACAAAAATTAATTTTCAAAATAATGCATGTTAAATATATTCAGGATTTTCACAGATAATTTTTTCTATTTTCATTAGATTGTTTATATTCCTTTTCTTCTGTCTTGATTATTACTTCTTACTTCTGTTTCTTTTTTGCAATAATTCACTGAACCCATTTTTTAAAATAGTGTTTTCTTTCTTTGAGGAAAAAGCTGTCTTCCATGATTCAAAGAACGTTGTAACCAGAATTCTACCCCAAAATGTAAAGGGAGTCACTATTCAGTCTTAGACCCTAGGTTCTATTTCCCTTGCAATGTGAAATGTGTTTCTTATGATTATTTTTTCTTTTAGTTTCATGGTGCCTTGCTGTACTTGATGTGATTTCAGGGTAATTTTATAGAATTTTGTAAATGACTTAAGTGATGTAATGCACTGAAATACACAGGAAGGTGTTTCAAAGCCTGTCGTTTCCATTTGGAAGAAAAACACCGAGTCTAAAATAAGCCTTTGTAAAGAAGTCAAATCCAGACCTCCTGGTGTGCTGAGCAGTTTGCCTCACCTGTCCCCACCTCTCCCTTTCCTTCTGGCAAGTTTGGGCCCTGAGCCTCAGAATTCTCAATCACCTCTGCTTTCAAACAATGAGCACTAAGTTCTCTGTCTCACCGAAGAGCAAAACTTACAAATTTCAAGAGCGAATGGCCGTGTACAGCGTCACCTTATTTTTCCAATGAACACAGTCTATAACAGGCTTTGTATTTATTTTTAACCTAAACCATCTTTTCAAAGTTGAATCATAGTTCTTATTATTTTTTGGCTCTATATTTCTTAATAATCTCATTGCTCACCAGCAGTGCATTTAAATGTACTGAAACAGCGCCGGTGCCTGGTTTATACCAGTGCACAGTTTTGGGGGATCCATGTATCTTTTCATGGTTCCCCCATCACTCCGGCCACTGTCGGTTCCCCTTAATAAAGCTAATCTTCAGTTCTGCAGTTGGCCACAGTGTGCCAGTGCGATTTACATTTTGATTCACCGTAAAATTCTAACTTTTCATATTATTTCATTCTCAAGTTCCAGTTGCTTTATTTAATAGATCGTCCTTGGATCTCACGGAGACAATTGCATTTCACTTCTCTAATGAAGCTCTCATTATTATAGCCAAAGCGAGGGTTGCACCAAATGCTAGAAGAAATCCCCAAGGAGGCGTGTGTTTCTCCACTGAGATTGCAGAAAGCAGTGGGATTCATTTTTGAGTTATCAGGCAGTTTGTCCCCAAATCCCCATTTCATGCCATTATCCCATTTAGCATTCCAAGGCATTTTGTGATGTTAACATATTTTCAAGGCTCCCTGAGTTCTTGCTAACAGCTAAACAGTTAAGTAAGTCCATGTGCCCTCTATTAGCAGGCGTGTTTCACAACAGGAAAAAGAGACTTGCACACCGGCCTCTTGTTTCTGATATTTTTAGCAAATATTTCCATCTTCTCCTTTACACTTCAATGATTTGTCACTGGCATTTCTGGAAATTAATTTTCAAAGACCCTGGAGCAGTTTGCTCAATAATGAGTAACAATTTAGCCGAACCCTCCATGGTTGAACTGGATGTGAAAACACCCAGTGGTTTAAAACTGTGTTGTTATGTGGTTCCGATGTTGTGTTTATCTTTAAGGCATTTATCTCCATAGCTTTATCTATGTTGAGTAAAGATAAAGTGTAGATCATGGAGGGAGAAAGAGGAAGTCTAATCCACAGAGAGAAACTTGGAAGATTTGGTCTGGAGTCATAACCAGCACTGATTTATGAAAAGCCCTGTCTCTTGTTAATGGTTAATGTCAGTGAGGTTTTATGTCCTCTCGCTTATTTGAGTTCTCTTCCAGAGTTTCAGCCTAGGTTTACAATTGCAAACTGTCTGCGTGGACCCTCGTAATCAAAGTGATGTCCAGATGAAGCGTAGCTGCTAGAAGACCGAGGCACTTGAGTTCCCTCCTGCAGGCAGCCAGGAGCCCTCCAGGAGTCTCCCTTGAGGAGGACAGGAGTGGGCTTGGGGTTCGGCCTTGTGTCCTTGCACGAAGTGTGTGGAGCGGATGGGCCAATTCCAGGACAGGAGGTCGGGTAAATATGGTGAGGCAGAGTAGATGGGGTCGTAACCTTCTCCGCCTTGCAGGAGGTAAAGGAGGAGAGCTGGGAAAGATGCCAGGGGTGTGTAATCCGCGATGAGAGGTTCACCAAGAAGAGCGAGGAAAATGGGAACCCCGAGGTAGTGCCAGGGTTCCACAACAGGAGTCAGACTCACGCAGGGGAATCTGTTTCTCTAGCCTGTGAATCTGATCAGAGGAACGCGAGACCCTTGCAGGCGAGCGGTGGTGTCAGCCCTCATAGACCGAATTCCTGGCTCCTGGTTAAAGCTATTGCTGAAGTTCAGCCTGCGTGGCAACAGCTTAGAAACCACCGCAGAGGGCTTGGAGATACTGGATTCTCTGGAGCGGGGTATAGCTTGGGAATGGTCTAGCAATTACAGGTGATTGTAGCAAGGATATGGTTAAGGATAACTGCGATCGGCAAGCCTCCTGCACCACCGGGAAGCTCAGCCTGTGTTGTTTCTAAGGATTCCGGCGCCAGACCACAGGCATGTTGACCCAGCCAGGCCGCACTTTAAAACAGCAGAGGTGAGGATTGGGCTGCAGGCTGGAAAACAAACCGGTGGCGATTTCGAGCCATGTGTGCTCCACAAAGCAGGGCTGGATTTTTACACACCACCCTGAGTAGTGACTTCAAAATTATTAAATGAGAATGGCAGCCAGCAACGCATGCAAAGTATTCATTCATTGTTGTAAACTAAAAAAAATACTGCTTTTATGCTGAGGGAATGTCATTGTAGAATTTTAAAAGGAGTAGAAATAAAAAGCTCAGGATTGGAGTGATTTAAACAAACTCAGTAGAATATAGTAGATGATTAAAATACAATCTATAATTACATTACACTGGTATCAGGTAAGGATAAAAGCCTATAAATACACTAGGGTCAGAGTAAGCATAAAAAATGAAACCATTATTTGAATAATCTGAGATCAAGTTGCAGTAATTAAAAGCGAATGTATTATTCAAATGAAGGAATTAGGTTACCACACTCCTTGTATGAAAATATTATTGTGACAGACTGAAATAAGTTGGAAATGATTTTGATTAAAAATGGGTGGAGGAATGTAATAACTTTCACTGGGGAAAAGTAGACAATCAGAGAATATAAAAAAATTTTTGGCTGCTAGATGAGAGAGTAAGTGAGCCTAACTTTTCAAATTTTTTTGATATCTTAGACTTACAATTGGTAAGCTTCTGTTGCTATTTTATTAGATGATTTAATTTCCAAAATCATTCAAGAGTTCCAGTTTCTTTACAAAAACTTTAGATGAGTGGGAAACTCTGTTTTTTCCTGTAAAAATGCACACAGAACTAAAGTAGGGTGGTAGGGAAGGGTGTTATTTGTTACTTGAACTTGGCTTATAGTTAAAGGATGATAATAATTTGACCTCATTACAGACTTCTCCAGCTAAATGTGCAATTGCATGTGTCAGGCACTGCAAGGAAACTAACTTACTGAGGAGCACACACACCCATCCCTCGCCCTGTCCTCTCCCTCCCCCTACAGAGGGCATTGATTTGTTCTGCACTCAAAAATTACAGGTTCCTCTTCCATTATCATTTGTAAAACTGCAGCATTAAATCCACACGTGGTATCCAGACACTAAGACGAGCTGCTTCCCAAACACCAGTAAAGCCAGATCTTGGGAAAGTAGCAGCATCTATTAAAAACAATAGATTTTTGAACTATTTATGATTAAATGCTTTTAAAAAGTAGACAGCATAATAGGTATTTTTGACAGTAGTGGAGTTTTGTCACTAAAACCAGAGAGCATATTCTACCAATAGATTCTATGTGAACATTCCCCAGTGTTCTATACTGCACTGGTTTTAAAAACCTCCTGACAGAGTGGCATTCGAAGAACACCTTGTTAGTGGACAGATCAGACTCCTGTCACTTTCCCGCTGTTTTAAGAGGGAAAGTGTGTGTGCGTCTCTGTGACACAGAAAGAGTTTTAGATTTATTCTCCAGCACAGTCTCCTTGCGACTGCTTTGGTGTCGCCAGTCACCTGGGTGAAGACGGACTCTTACTGTAGCTCACCCTGGGGCACATTGGCAGGTCCCTGACACCCAGGCTCCGGCCAGGGGGACAAGGATGGCTTCCAGAGGTCACAACCACGAGAGCTCCCCGCCCACAACACACTGATTTGCCTGAGCACCTGGACCTGGGGGCTGATGGCCAAGAGATTTGGAGTGGCAGACACAGGCTGCACCCCCGTCTGGGGTCCCTGCAAACGGCAGCACTTCTTCTCTAGGTCCAATAACACCACCGAGGCGTGAAGCGGTTCGGAGGGACAAAACACCGTATGGTAGGAAGGCTTTAAGGGACGCTAACCGGTATTAGACACCGCAGGTAACAACAGATCAGTCCTACAAGAGACGGCTATGGAGAGTGAGTGAAGTGTGTCTCTCATGTGAAAATAAACATATAAATATAGTTACACTACACAGGTGTGCATGCTGTCTTTGTGACTTCTGGCGTGGCACCCGAGTCCTGGGAACTCTAACAGTTCTACACACCTCCATGGTTCCTGCCAGACATAAATATTTACAATTTTATGAGCAAGATTCGGTAGAGTAGGATAAAATACGCCCCAGGATTGGCAAGAAGTCAGGTCTTGAGTATCTTATTCACAGAGATGAAGAAGGGAACTGAGGTTTCTTTCCGCTGGGATAATTCACCACCTATTGGGGTTCTTATGGTCTCTGTGGGCTTCTGTGGGGTTCTCCTTTTCATCCTCTGAGAAATGCCTTCAAGGCAAAGGGATCCTGGCTGTGTGTGAAGCCCAGGCCGCGGTGGCTCTTAAAGGAGGCCTCTTGTATTCCTGTTGCACTAGATTTGGTGGCTCCAGCTACGAGATAAAAATCAGGATCCTTTGTGAGGCCACTGCAGCCACCTCGCACTTCAATTTGTTCTCTGGTCCTGCAGGTCGTGTCTTGGCCAAGCTGGGCCATTTCCAGACGCTTCTGTAGCTTCCTATTGTGGGATACTTCAGATAAATACCCTTCCCGGAGCAGGAACTGCGGTTTCCTCCTCCCGACTCCTGTCTCCTCTCCTTTGTCGCCTGGGGATGTGGTGGGGACAGAGCCTCCACGTTTCTGCCTTTATTGTCATTTCATTCATGTCAGAACTGCGTTGGTTCCCAAAGGCTGCAGTGCTGTAATGCACCTCAGTCCTGAACCTTTGTTTTCATCCTGTCTCTCCTTTGCCGTCTTTACTCTTATCACTGCTTATAAAACATGACCGCAGTTTGTCCTTAGCCTGACCCCACCTCTGCTGAAATCCTCTTCAAGCCTTAATTATATCCTATCTCGACTTTTCCAGTTCCTTCTCAGCAGTCTTCCACTCCCTAATTTTTTGGCTTTACTGAATGCTTCAACCAGCTCCTCCTATAGACCTTCCATGTGCAGGGAAGGAATGATGTGGGACCCCCACACCCCAGCTATCTGCTTCTGCTTCCATTTTCATGCTTGTGTGAAGAGGAATGGTCTGTGAAACCTACTTTATCAGTTTTAAAAGGTGAATTCCTTTTTACCCCACAGTCTACCCCTCATTTTTTGCAGTTTGTTTACATTTAATTTCTGTTAGGTTATAAGTGCAATAGATAGGCTGATCTTTTAACTGTGCTTGGCCTAGTAAAGTTAGAACTAAAAGCATAAACCATGAAAATATCAGGAAGAGAGATGCAGGGACTGGCAAAGTCCTAGTGGGTTTCTCTGGCCACTTCAACACCCACCCAGCAAAAAAGCATCAAGAAACCTTAATGTTGTTTTAAAGGTTTTGGTCTAAAGGAAAGTTACTCAATAGAGCACAAACTAAAGCCAAGTGACTCTTTGCTCGGAAATACATTTCTGTTTCCACAGTTCTCCACCGACAGCTCATGACCAAGGATTTCTATCCCCATTGCCATGAGTAAAACTGAGATCCCCACTGAGTGTTTGAACTGTATCACAGAAACTGACAACTCCAGTGCTGCTAGATTTGCAACCACACCTCACAGCACATGATCGGTTCCAAGGACAGTGGTTCTCCTCCCTGCTCCAGGAAATCTCTTGACAACTCTTCAGCTTAGCCAAAAGGCTCCATGCAGATGCTCAAGATCAAAACACCCTGGTAAAATATTCTAAGCATCTAGTCTCCAAAGCAAAAGTCAGACAATCAAAGGAGCAAACATAAAACACCCCAGTCAGCCTCGGGTGGCTGGGAGGATTTAAGAGAGCATCTCCCCACTAGGGCAGTCACAGAGCAAAGGGATTCCTCCTTCTCTCTGGAGTCCAGGGCCGGATGCCCGCCTCCTTCGGATACAGACTCTCCGGTGTGAAGTGTAACTGCCATAGCCATGTCTGCCTCGGTGTCTTCTGATGAACTTTGTGTACAGTTTATGCTCAAGTGTGACACTCTCCCCTCTCCTGCCAACCCTGGCTTTCCACTTGGCCTGCTGTGCCCACTGTAAGAACACTGTCGCCTGAAGAGCTTCCCACTTCTTTCTGGTCTGGTTTCCCTTAGCTCAGATCTAAGGTCACTTAACAAATGTCAGGTAAAACTTGGACCCAGCTGATCCAGTGTACACAGTCCAGCCGAGGAGGCCCTGTGAACCCTGAGGAGGAGTCTTTCTTTAGTCCACAAAGGTGTGATAGCAGCACATTGTTCTGTAGTCAGGTGGCACCAGCCTGGGGAGTTTTGTACCTGTTTCGGATAAAGACTCCATATTTTATTGTTTGTCCTGCTGGGAGCAGTTGGCTTACCCTTAAATACAGCACTGACACTTGTGTACAAATCAAGGCACAGTGAAATCTGTCATTCCAGTGGCACAATAGGACAAGAGGCCATTCAAGTCTTAGAATCGCTTGGCTCTGGTTGATCATCACACACGTGGAATTTTCAGAGTTGTGTTCATTCCCTGAAGAGGCTGCCATGTCCCACACTCCGCCTTCAGACTCCTAGGCTGAGGGTCCCCTTGACATGGGTGCAGACAAACACCCTGTCTGTCTGGACTTGTAAGGGCTTGGAGCTCCATTCCTTCCTCTGGAACTATAGGAGGGCCATTATGGTGACTGAGCATTTGTTTCTAATTCTCCTTCTTTTGCTATTGCTAATATCATTTGCTACAGATGCTAATGTGCTTAGGTGATATACAGTCACTGCATTGCACAGATTCTGAAAATATATGCGTTAAGTAGGTCTCACAAATGATGTGTAGGATACAGCGCCTATTACCCAAGAGTCCACAGAAGGCTTCAAGCCCACTCTGCTCACTCACTGGGGCTTTTCTAGAAATTCAGAAACTGAAACTATAAAGCTTAAGACCACTGTCAGACACCTGGACAGTTGGAACTCTGGTCCCCATCTCCCCCTGAGGACGGCCAGGGCAGAGGGCTCCATGAGATGGGGCCTTCAACATATTTAAGGCCAAGCTAGAGCTGCGTGGCAGAAGCACAGTCCATGGCAGAATGATCGTGAAGTGGGGTGGGGTCCTGTGGGGCCTCGTGTTGGTGGGTGGTCATTAGAGGGGCTGCGATGCAGCTGCCTGCAGATGCCTGATGGTGATTAGAAAGCCCTGGCATTTTAAAGTTCAGAGCAAAGTCGTCTTCTCCTTGGAGGAGGAGAACACGGGCAAGGAGAAGAAAAACAGCATCACTTAGGTAGGGTCTACACAGCACCACAATCCTCACCGGTCAGTCCTGCTTCTCCTGTGCTTCTCCTGGCACGCGCATGGGCAGGCGTGTGGACACACACGTGTGTGCCAGCTATTTTCCTTAAAATTCAGAGGCAGCATACGTGTCCCAGAAATCAGCAAACATCTGTCAAAGAGTTTTATTGTGAGAGGACTCAAAAATGTCTATCTCAGATGCAGATTACGAAGCCCTTCAAAAGTAACATTTTTGCCTTCTTCTTGCCACCAGGCAGGGTGCGAAAACGCAAGGCAGGGGCGCTTGTCCTTGCGGGCAGCAAGCTCTGCACTCCTGGGGCTCCTGTTCGCTGTCTGTCTGGGGGAAGTTACATCTTCCTGCGTTGCTTCTTTGACAGGGCTCCTGAGTTGCACGCTGGGCCCTTCGGACGAGCTAGGGGACAGTCTGTAAATCACCACAAAGTTGTTTAGTCAATTAGCATAAATCTCTGGGGATTATAAGCTTAGCGGCGCGGCCTTAGTGGCGCTGAGGGGCCTAGCTGGACGCACAGGCCTGCGGTTCTGCCTCCCCGCCGGCCTGCAGGAATGCGCGCAGCGCCATCTGCTGCTCGCCGCCTTCTCAGAGCTGTTTTTTTCTGCTCTCACTTAAAACACAGTAGGTACTGTGTGTGTGTCTGTGTGTGTGTGTGTGTGTGTGCGTGTGTCTGTGTGTGTCTGTGTGTGTGTGCGTGTGTGTCTGTGTGTGTGTGCGTGTGTGTGTCTGTGTGTGCGTGTGTGTGTGTCTGTGTGTGTGTGTGTGAGTGTACGTGGGGTGTGAGTGCTTGCACATGTGCACGCGGGTGTACGTACATAGGGAAGACAAAACAGCATGAGATTTTATGTAGAAACTTAGAAGATAACATTACCAATATCCCTTATTTCACCTGCAGCTGTTTTATTATAAACCATCATATGATATTAAGGTTCCCTGAGTGCAGATATCCAGAAAACTTTTGAATAAGGAACCAATGGAATTTCCCTGTTTTAGAATAGATCATCTAGTTACTCAAATTTTCTGAGTATACCTGTGTCAAACATGAAAATTTCCATTTAGTACAAAAAAAATTTTAGAGATAAAGCACTACCTCACCACTTCTTCGTGTGCGCTAAGAAGCAGCTAAGGAACATAAAAAGGCTCGTCTTTGTCAGGTTGGACCATAAAGGTACATGTTAAGTTATGTTATAGCTTTTTGTTAATTTCTGAAAAAGACGTTACAAGTTGGCACGTGGACACTTGTTCATTCTGCGAATCTTATTTATTATTTTAAAAAACTCCATGATCAAAGAATCTCCAAGTCCTCAAAGATGGGATAAGAAGAAAACAAGACGTTTCCAGAAATAATTCTGCCTCACTCAGTGAGTGTCCCTGAAGATTTCTGTGTCATTTAGAATTGTGTCAAGCTGGCATTTGAGGGGTCTGGCCTTGGAGGAGCACGGTCACATGGGCTGTCCCTGCCCACCTCCCCGCCTCTGCATGCCTGCCACGGGGACCGGCTCCCGCCCTCTGGGTCGGCACCCTGGAAGCAGCGGCTGCTGCCCACTTCACTGTCTTGTGGAGGCCTCCCGAGTTCTGTGATATCCAGCAGTAGATAGTGGAAGACACCTGCTGCAGGGCACTTCTAAACATGAAGCAAATACAAACATTAATGTGAAGGTACATGTTGTAACAAGACACAGATTGTCATCTTGAGCATGACACGTGATTGCAAGAATCCCTCCATGTGGCCATTGTTCCTGGTCAGCAGAGCCAGCTCTGGCCACCTTCAGCAGACCCCTCCACTGACACAGCGGCGTGACAGGCTGTGTGGGAGCAGAAACGGCTTGGACAAGGGTCACCTCGGGACAGCAGAAGGCCACAAGCAGAAGTACACTATCCTAGTTTCAAAATGTCAGCGAGGGCCAGACTGTTTGAGTCTGTGTCATTGTTAAATTTCACTGTTGAGTGAATTTTTATGAAGAGAAAATTAGGGCTAAAGTACTTCAACTCAGAAGGCATTGAGTGGTATTGACTGTGAAGAAGCTTCTGGAAACACATGATCAAAGGCACTGCCCCACTGTCCTAGCTTCCTCCTCCTCTGGCTGCCTCTCACTGGGGGCTCAGGGAAGGACTTCTTGTAAGCAAAGGAGCATCTGGAGATGTGAACCCACTGACTGGAAGCCCAGCTTGGGCGAGGCCAGGAGCGCCCCAGGGTGCTGGACTCCTGCCCCTGGCCTCCAGCTCCCCAGCTCCTCCTGCCGGAAACCCACTCCCACCGCAGTCCACACTGACTCCCTGGGGAAGTTTAATGAGCCTCTTGGAATTAAAAATTATTTTTTCTTAAAAAGCAAAACCAAGCAGTTTAATGAAAATGGGCAGGCAAGTGGACAAAGGAACAGAGCAGTCCAATTCCTGCCTGGTGGTGGGTTTTCATGGGGCTCCTGTGCTGGCTGTTGACACAGCAGTGCAGAAGGAAAGGAAGAAATTGTAGTGCAGTGCACATGCGCTCCCGCAGCGCGCAGGCAGCGTTCCCTTCTCCACTGCTCCTTTCCCTCCCCTCCACCTCATTTCTGAGCATCCCCGAGCTGGACACAAATGTAATGAAGCATCCCTAGTGCATGAGTCCTCGTGGAACAGTGGGATGTGCTCAGATTATTCATAAGCTTTCACGTTGTATATTTTGGTGGAGATTTTTTTCTCTTTTGCTCTTGATTGTGGGTAAAGAATGGTGTTTTAATAGGCAGATGGTAAAGACAATTACAGTTAGGGCCTCAGCTGGGAGTTGTATCAGTTTATTGCAAATTATTAGTTGATAAATGCTTTTGTTTACAAGCAGAGTCTTAAGCAGCTTTGTAATCAGTTTATCAGCAGCAGGCGAATTCTGACAGCTCACCTTTGGGATGCAGCTTCACCTCTGGGCTGGTCACTGAAGATCTCAGTTGCCAGGCAGCCAGGCCATCAGGGCTCCTGCAGTGGGCAGAGCCTTTGAGGAGCCCTGAGCAAACCTGGCCATGGGGTGCAGTTTCCAGCAGCAGAGCTTCTTTCTGTTGGAATTCCATAAAATGTTCTTATCTGTTTGACTAAAGCCAAGGTTGACTGTGTGAGTCTCCTACCTGCCAACCCATTAGTTCAGAAACTTTTCCAGAAAGTTCTATGTGCTTTTTTTATCAGGGAGTTTGAACTTTCTGCTGTGTTCTTTAGCAGAAATCTGGAGCTGACCACAGCGACACCATTTGCTTTTTCTAGAAGAGGCTTCAAAAGGGAAAGGAAATCATCTCCACTGGAGATGAAGTCTTACAGGACAAAAAATAGGTGCTGTGGCAAAAATGCAAACCAGTGGAAGAGATCTGCTGGGATGTGGGACAAGCTAGGGCCAGAAGGTGTCCATGGAGGAGACAGGAGAGTGCAGGGAACACACAAGCTCCGATCTTCTTGAGTGTAACATGTGACAGCAGTGCTCTTTGTCATGCAGCTAATTCTTTTAGGTTAATTGGGATGCTTGTACTTCTTTGTTCCTGAGACTATTACCTGTTAAATTTACACTAAGAAATTAAGCATATCAGATTTGAAATGACAGATAAATCTCAGATACTTCAGTAAGTTCATTTCCCAAACAATTACGGGAAGGAGGTGTACTGCCACCGCCACAAGGACACAACAGAGTGGCCCGTGGTGCACAAATTGTACACTTAAGGTGACTGTGCAAAAACCAGGTTGTATTTCTCACCCTAACAGGTTCAGTGGGCCTAGTCAGACCAGCAACATTCAAATAAATAAGCACATACAATGGCTCCTAAAAGTTGTTCTTCATAACTACTCAACACGGTTGGTTTTATTTCCTAGTATGCAAGAAAAAGCTACAGAGCTAGTAGGAAACACAGCGCCTGAGTGAGAAGCCGCAGTTTCCCGGCTGGAATGAGGCGAAACACATTCTCTCAGACCCGGACACGGCACACACAGAGTTCTCAGGAAACAGGACTCGACTAGGCTGACACATCCTGAAGTGTAGGGAGCCTTGGAAACCCAAATCTTCTCTTTGTCTTAGAAATATGGTTACATATCTCTATTCTTATGTTTCCCTGCTTCGTATTCTTTTTCTGTTTCTCAGTGAAAATCCTAGAATCACCAGAACAGAACAAGCTGCATTCAGCCTGACCACAATTTGAAAGTTGCGTTGACAGAAGCTTACTGGCAAAGATTTGGGAGAAAACCCGAATGTAGCTTTTCTCCAGCTTCCGAATTCAGCGCCCGGGGCCTGGTTTCCTTTTCTCAGGCAGTCGGTGGTTCTGTGGGCCACAGAGGAAGGGCTGCCTGTGAGAGCCGGAGGGCAAACACCTTCATACAGGGAATTATAAGCTGCGTTTTCACATAAAAAGTAGGTTTTCTGTCGTTCTCCACATCAAGTGAACGGAGGGTGAAGAGTGCACTGGCAAGGGCTTCTGCCATTTGTCCTTCCTCCTTGATTAGAAAGCAGGATTTAAAAGACAAAGCAAAACACCCCTCTCCTTTGGGCCAGACACCAAAGGCACCTCGGGGTAGCTGGCCAGGTGTAACCTGTCCCCACTCCCGGGAGCTGCTGCCCTGTTCTGTAAAACAGAGCATGGAGCGCCGGGGCGGGGAAGTCAAATGGCCCGGAGTGCCCCATACTGCCTCCATAGTACAAACGAAAAATGTTAAGATTATATTAAAAAACAAAACAGGAAAGACCTTTCGCAAAATGGTTTTGATTTATTGCTATGTATTCTACAGACCCTTATCAATTATTCTTACTCCGTTGTATTCCAAAAGTATTGTAAACTGTGAGTTGGCACGTCACTGCATGAGAGGAAAAAGGCATTAATCAACTCCAAATAAACAAGAGCACCGATCTATCTAACAACTATGAAGTAGTTAATACATTTTTAAGCAATTTTATTATAGAAAAGAGGGCTAACAGAGTAGTGTTTAATTATCCGGCCCCTCTGTGCTGGGCCCCCTTTTGATTGTATTAATGAGGCAGCTGGCCCATTGTCTCCCTTTAATTCCTCTATTGTTTTAAGAATGTGTCACAGTTCTTTATTCTTTTATCAGGTGCGGTGCAGGAGGATGCACACAATGCCTCATGCTCCTACTGTATTTGCCAGTGCACAAAGAAACCTCCAGAGCGGTTTTCAAAGAAGGGGCACCCATAATTTATAAGTTCCATTCCTCACACTGCTCCTCTGTCAAGAATTTCAACTGTATTGGAGTTGAATTCATTATGAAATTCGTATGAAGCAATGTGACTACGTGTAGATATAAGTCCCCGAGATCTGGGCAGGAGCACATGGCTTGCTGAAATGGGGCAAGTATTTAGCTTTCAGGGAATTATTCTGACCAGTTGCTTCCCACTTATGGAAAACTTATATTTCACAAGGTGCCATGATGGGTGAGTTTGTATTTAGTAAAAAGAAAAGAAGTTAATGACCAAATAAGTATTCCCCTTTTTGCTGACTCTAGGAACATGCTGTGTGTGTGTGTGTGTGTGTGTGTGTGTGTGTGTGTGTGTGTGTGTGTGTTAAATGGCTGATTATTCCTCCAGAGAAAGACTAATTTCATAATAATGTGCCTACTGGGTATCCTGATCTACTCCATAGACCAACATTGCTGTAATCTTTATTAACTAAGCTCTGGTCACCAGTTGACCATCTTTTTGCATCGTGTGTGAAGGAGAATTTTTGGATCAATATAAGAATATCATTCTATCTTTTAAGAAATCAAAATGCTACAGTGACATAACATAGAGTATAACATTTCTTATGCCAGAGCTATTTAAAAATGCTGTTCAGTCTTGGTACATAATTATTTTTTCTTCAAATATCTATGAAAACCACCCAGAGTCACACATGGTGAAATAATCTCTAAGGTCTGATTCACAAACACTATCTTTTTTCACACACATGGCTTTTTCCTTTTGTTTTTCCTCTGTCAAATGTCTGCATTTTGGAGGCTCTTTTATTGATTTTTTTCCCCTAGAGTTCCAGCCTAAAAGAAAAGATGGGAGAGTTGATGTCCTAATGCTGGGATAAACATAAATATCTTCAACTTTTAAAAATGGCCCTAGAGAGGCTATTTAAAATAAATTATTATTGTAAGCTTTCTTTTTGTACTGTTAGGTGAGAATGTATGGGTTTGTTATTATTTTAAGTTAAAGTTTCACACACTGGTATTCCTCTCTGTTTGAGGCTCTTTATCCTTCCTTACAGGAGCAGAGAAATGCAAAACTCTAAATGTGACTTAATTGGTTCAATTTGCTGTGTATTTTTATGCTAATCTTGGGTCTGTGTCTTGATGAGCCCACCTAGTTGTGGTAGAGGTTTACAGCCTCACCTAGCCTGCCTTCCCTTATTTTTCAAAGCCAACCTCTATCAATCACACAGATAAATTAGAAAGAAACATGTATAGACATAACACATGGAAAAGATTTTTCAGCATGCTGTGTAATTATTAACCTGATTTTTACCATTGTAAGAAGCTGTGAATTGCAGATAGCATGGATGGAGGTAAATGCTTTTATTCTGGATACATTTTGCTCATACAGAACTCTATAGGTATGGTCGAACAATATAATTGAGGCTTTGTCAGCTCTGTAACCTAGCAACAGATAATACTGTTAGGTTACTGAATTGCTCCTGGTTGACAAGTAGGGAGTATTTTTGTGTTTATCATGTTTGCTAATGATGGGATCCTTTCCACAAGGCCTGTCTTAATCTTAATTAGAGTTTATCAGCAGAGGTCTGCGTGACATTGTCCAGACACCAATTTCATAAATAATAAAAAGTGCAAGTGAAAAATTTGGCAGGATGGACAGATAGTTAAGGCCGCTGCTTCTAGTAAGAGGAGCATGAATTTCCAAACTATAATCGCGTTTGAACTATGGCTTTATTCTTCATTATCAAAACTTGTGGTACACTTCACTGCAGTTTCGACAGCAATTATGAGAAAAATTTATACGCTTCCTGTTAATAACGGTATCTGTTTGCACAGGAACCTTGATCACAAACATACTCAGAAGAGCAAGTACATGGGTTTTCAAGAACATCAGGTTTTAGGGGTCATTACTTTTCCCTGAACCTTGAACGTGTTTGTCCTTTACTTGGGAGGGAGTGGGAAGCATAAAGACGCAGGGGAGGGCCTGCGTTTGCAGCCTGGAGACAGACAAAGAGAGAAGCCCAAAATAACCTTTCCATTTGGTGGCAGCAAGGAAGGTATCAGATAGCTGTGTCGGTGCCTGATGTCATTCGATAAAGATTTCATGTCCATGCAGTGGGAATGTGATTTTTTGCTCCAGTTTGCACAATATGATCTTCCCCTAATTTGGAGGAATGTGATATTATTGGTCATTCCTAATAGTAAGTTAGATAGCCTCGAAATTACAGAAATAAGCGTTGCCAAAACCAGATGGGATTTGTCAGTTTACCAAGTTCCCTGTCAGCTGAGTCAGTGGAAAGAACGCTGAGTCGTGGCCTCCTGTTTGTCCACCTGGCTTCCCCCTCTCACTTGCTCTCCACCTGCCTGGAACATCAGCGGAAAGGGTGCATTCAGAGCTCTTTCCAGGAGTCCCACTGGGTTTCAGAGCAGGCTGAACACCTCGTGAGATACCTGGTCATCAAGAGACGCTTCTCCTAGAACCTCACTCCATGCTACTTCATCACATGCCACTCACCCCAAATTCCCTGGGTGTGGGAAGCACATTGTGGGTGTCTGAAAAGCACCTTTTATTTGCCTGGATCAGAGACAAGGACATGAAATCAACCTTGATTCACCCTCCCACACCCCAGAATCCACAGCCCCGTCCAGATCACCAGCCAGGGCTCTGCGCTCAGGTGGAACCCAGGGCCCCTTTCCCGTCCAGCTCAGTCACAGTTTAAGCAGGGAGCTGGGAAGCTGCCACAAAGGCTTTATTACTAGTGACCATGCTGCACATGTGTGGAGTGCTTGGACCGGTGCCTGGCGCACAGTGAGAGCTTTCTGTGTGTGAACTGTGTCAGTGAGAAATCAGTCATGTTAGAAGGTAGCAGGAAGTCACATCCACATTACAAATGGTGTAGACACTCTTCTCCAAGTGGGAGCTATGCATTTAATAGCTCTGTATATAATCGGTGTGTAATCTGCCTGGTGCTGTTTTATAAAGTGAGCACCAATAGTTCTGCTTCAGAGAGATAACTGTAATTATTCAAAGGCATCTAAAGCAGGGGCGGTGGGCTTCCACAGCGGACGCCAGGTGGCACTGTGACTCAGAGCCCCTGATTGATCCACAAGCTCTAGACTCAAACCACTTGTTCAAATCCCAGCTCCTGCTTCATTTTCCCCTCCAGTTCTCCTCCAGTTATGTGGCCCTGAACAGCTTACTTACAGTTGTTCCTGCCTTACTTGTGTTCCAGCCTCATGGTTTCACAGCAAAATGGGAATAAGTAAAAGCTTTCCTGGGAGAAGTCAGTAAGAAACACGCGCCAAGTCTTAGGCACCCAGTATCCACCCCAACTGTGTGATTCTGACTCTTTCTGGCATACAGCTCACAATGGGGTGATGATGATCCAGAGGTTTCTCTCTGTGTGGCTGCCCCTCGAGAGTGAGGTGGACAAAGCAGTGCTCCAGTAAACAGTGACCCAGATTTTAAATTTTCCCATCCACCTGTCAAATGCTCTTTCTATTACATTTTTGCATGGAGGACAAATAAATGTGCAGTGATTTCAGAGGCTTACATGAAACAGGATCGTTTGCTCGTGTATGACAATGCAGAGGAAGTAATAAGAGTTTTGTCAGTCAGGTAAATACATTGTCTTTACACGAGGCTCTGTGTTTTCATAGTCAGTGTTGTGAGTACAGTTAGTTCATATGTTGATATTTTCCTTCACTTAAATCTGGGACACCAGGCACGCTACTGCCTGTGACAGTCATAGGAAATATCCTTTTAGATGCCTTAAATTTCTTCTCTGTGAGGATGTGGAAGGAATGCTTCACTGACACTGGAAACATAGGCAGAAGCTTGAATTGGTGAAGTACCTTGGAGCTAAACCAGAAAATTTCAGATCAACACTGGTATCCACACTTATTTAAAAGAAAAGGGTTAGTGTGTCCAAAATAAACTTCCTTTCAGCCACAGCTACACTCCACTAGGTGTGTGTCCAGCCAGGAGTGGTTTTTTCCTGTAGCTTTGTTCTGCCTGTGGCCTGAGTGGTGGTGTTCACACAGTGGCTGCCATGTTGGAGGCTGGGTCCCCAGGGAATGGGGTCTGGAGGTTGGGTTTTCGGGAGCTGGGATTTGAGGCTTCCTGAGGTTAGCTGGGCACACACCTTGGAAAGGAACTGTGGTCAGATATCTCTTCTAGATCCTGTTCTCAGTTGTCCAGGATATGTAGCCAAAAGTGGCATTGCTAAATCATAGCTAATTCTATTTTTAATTTGGGAATAAGTCACCATACTGTACAATTTCACATTCCCTCAAACAGTGCACATGTATTCTAGCTTTTCTGCATCATCTCAAGCACTTGTTATTTTCTGGGTTTGTGATAAAGAGGCTTCCATACTAAAGCCAACTGTGACATCTTGTGTTTTGTTCCCATCAAAGAGAGGCCAATGGGTGTAAGATGCTGAAAGCTACCAAAATGTCAACGTGACTTAGTATTTCATGCAATCAAATTGCTTCTTCACCTAGATGAATACTACTGCAGTCCACACCAGGGTGCATTAAAGTTAGCCGTGTTTACCCCACCTCCAAAAACAGCCGATCCAAAGCTGGTCATCCAGCAGCCTCAGAGCTACACGGACTTCTGGGAAGCAATCCCAGTTCTCTCTGGTCAGGACCTGCAAATGCATGCAGGTTTGGTCGTCTTTCCTGAAGCACAGATACATTTGCTCATTGAATTCATTGGTTTGTCTTTTCTGGTGAGATTTAGCAGAAATTTAGCAGGCCAGTGAGATGAGAATAGCAGTGCCAACTAGACCAGACCAAAAGGGTAATGTAGGTGCTGCTTAACCCCAACCATGTGTCGAGCTGTTCCTCAATGCTGCACAGGCGCCCAGCACCGGAGTTCAACACCACTCAGTGCCAGCCGCACCGCCCAGGAGAGGAACCGGGGGGCATGCTGGGTGCCAGTTTCCCCTCCCACTGGAGGTGGCAGGGCAAACACTTCACAGGTACTCTGCTTCTCTGCCCCCAGCAATCGTGCTTCAGTAACTTCAGTCACTGAAATTACAATACATAGGACATCTCTCCCTGTGTTATGCTTGATACATTGTTTCAACTTAAGCAGTTCAGAAGTTTAACTGACTCAGCAGGGAGCCAGGGTCCTTACTTTGTAAATATCCTCGGTCTGTGCAAGAGGAGGGCAGGGAGATTTTGTGAGTGTTACACATACTCTGAGGGTCAGGAGTGGCCTGTGTACACAATACAGGAGGAGAACAGGCTTTTTGCTCTGGCTGTTTTTGCTGGCTGCCCCAGTGCCAAGCCACCCTGCCTTGGAGCCAACTCATCATGGACTGAAACCTGCACAGTGAGCTAAATAAACCTTTCCTTCCTTCATTTTGGGTGTCAGGTGTTTTGTCCCAGCAATGAGAGAAAAGTAATCAAGACATCCTGTGACTAACTCCCCCAGATTATGCATTCTAAATGCTGCATCTCAGAACTAGCCAGTTTCAAAGCACTAACCCTTGATTGTGTGTGTGTGTGCATGTGTGTGTGTCTGTGTGCATGTGTGTGTGTGTGCCCGTTTGCATGCCACTTTCTCCAATCACCTCTACCTTTCCCAAGCATTTTCTCCAGGTGTCTCTAATGACCTCAGCCCCCAGCTCCCATTCTCCATGCAGTTGGCTTCTGCAGGCCAGTGGCCTGCTACATGAGTTCACCCAGAACCCTTGCAAATATGTCAAACTACATTTTCAGAACATGGCTCATTTTTCCCATGCATGCACACACATATAAATACATGCATAACACACATGTGCATGCTGCAGAGTTAGACAGACTAAGAAGTCCAGGTCAGGGACCAGGTGTGAGGTCTAGGAAAGTTAGCTGACCTCCCAAGTTTGTTTTCCCAACTCCAGGTGAGGTGCAAGCATCACCTATCTCGCAGAGTAGCTGGCAGGAAGGAGTAAGGCAGATGCGGCTCATCCCAGGGCCACTAGTCCCGGTCTGTGGCATCACCCAGCTACCTCCGCTGGCTGGAAGCCATCATGTGCCCTCCACAGCTGTGTCTCTTACCCCCCTCCTGAAATCTCCAGCTCTCCTCCCTCTGCCCCATCTCTGGAAGCTGCTCTTTTCTCCTGCACGGTTTACACTTCCCATGAATGGATTCAGACTTCCAGCTCCAAGGGCAGTCCTGGGCCATTCCCACCCTCCAGATTCCTCTGTGCCATGGGACAGAATGAGAAAATCCAAGTCAAGAATGTGTTCGTTCATTAAATAAATACACAGCATCTCCCGCCACATGCCAGCCACAAGTGTTTATGTTCCAGGCCGAGATTGACCACCCTGCGCTGAGAGGAAGCCCTGATTTCCACACTTGCCAGCTCTGTGGCAGACGCTGAAGCCCTCACCATGGACAGCTTCAGGCTACCACAGCCCTAGCCATGGCACAGAAAGATGCTGAAAAATAACCTCCCACTCTGGTGCTGCAGACCAGGCTGGTTCCTGTCCTGTTCCAGTGCCCGCCCCCTCTTCCTCCTCTTGTCTCAAATTCCAGATTTGCCTCCTGGAGCAGCCAGCCTCTCCCTGTCCTGTACTTCCCTGCCTGGCCCTTACTTTTTATTCTTTACGACCCAGTGAAAAGCTACTTTGGTTGTCCTCCCCAAGTGCCCAGGACGTGTCATTCATTTCTAGAGCGTGGCACCCCTGTGTAGAGCTGGGACTCCCCTGTTCCTGTGTATGGATTTGGAGCATCTCTGTGTGACACCATGGTCCCCACCTGCACGGCAGGGGAGCACACCACGCAGGTGATGAACGAACTTCCTCACCAGTGTACAGAGTACATTTTCAGTCTAATTCAGCCTTTTAAAATTGCATGTGTTGACTAAACTCTCAACTGAGATAAAGTGATACCAGTGATAACATAGGCAACATTACTGAGTACAGCAGAAAACACGGAAACATATTACAGCTGTCAGGTTATTTAATAATGGAGAAAAATCATTTTTTGTTTACTTCTCTTTGCACTTGTTACATTTCAATTTTATTTTATTTATTTATTGGATCCGTTCAAAATTTTAGCATCAGTAGTCTGTCATCCTGCTGCATCATGCTTGCTAATGGTGACAGAGATTAGCTGGTCCCAGGTGCCTGCACTGGAATCCTGGTCTCCTCTGGGTCCTCGCTGCAGACCCTGCCTGGAGTCTGTGAATGCCTCTCGGAGAGGAGGAGCAAGGGGTTTCGGCACTGAAATCGAGCGACTCCAAAGCACCACGCCAGAGTGGCTCGGCCCTGCAGCTCCTTGCTCCCTGTCCACACCAACTGGCCCCATGGCCTGGACCCCACGGGACCAGTAGGCACCAGTGGTGACCTCTCTGCAGCTGTAACACAGGGGCCCAAGCCATCAGAGAGGGCTCGGCAGGCCAAGGCGGGTGTCTGGAGGATGGTGCGGGAAAACGCCACTGTACACCTTCCTCTTTCTCTCCTTCTGCAGAGAGGCCTGTAGCTTCCAATACTAGGAAATAAATCCATTTGTGCCAAAATGAATCTGCTCTATTCAACTGCAATAAACCTGTGTGTTTTCAAATACATTCACATCAAAGAAAACTAGAAGTTTCTGTCTAACGTCTCAGTGTATTTGTGGTTTACTTTGAAACTTCTGCACAGATCGACGATAATAGTTGTCTTGTTTCACAAGCGTGTACATTCACAGGTGGTGTTTTATTTGCTCACTTTTGAAACTTTGCTGGCTGAATGAGTTGCCCAAGGTTTTTGCAAAATTACCTCCTGATGCTTCTGGTGACTGCTGTGTCACTGGCTGTTGTTATCTTCCCTCCTAGATTTCTACCAAGAGTTGTTTGAAATCCATGTTTTCTCAGGGTGGAAAAAATGAAGTGTGGCTGAAAAGACAGTTATGCTGAAAGACAAACAGAGCAATAGGACTTATCAGAATGGGTCCCTTTTCTTGCCCTTAATGAGTACAATATACAATCTTCCAATATATATACAGTGAAAAAAAGCTCCGTAACATATCAAGTATGCCACATGATTTCAGCATAACTGCACAGGATACATATCTAGGCCTGAGAGTGTAGATAACAAAATATAAGTGCTTTGCCTGTCTAAACATACTAAATAAATGAGTGCGCACTATCACATTCCAATACATTAGAAGATGGACTTGCAGAGTTAATTTTTCTTCTTAATGCACCACACGTGATCATTGGAAGTGCAAAGCCAGGGTATATCTTAGCGTTTGAAGACAGGGTTCTCTTCATTTAAACAAATCTTTATTGAAATAAGCCTCTTTGAAAAGAATCTTGGGCATATCTTCTTTCCAGGAAGTTCAGCCGAGATAAAGCACCTACATTATAAGGATATTATACAAGTAGAGCTCGATGGGGCGAAGTAAAGCATCCCCAAGTGGCCGCAAACAGAGGGAGAGGCAAATCCTGGAATTTCACTGTGACTTTCTCCATTTTAGGGACGTTTGTTCCTTGTCGTGTAGTGCGGGGGCATCTGGATTGAGATAATAAGAGAATCAGAGGGAGTCAAAGAAAAGGAGACAGATGGTGGGCGAGAGGGCGATCTGGGAGGGAGAGACAGAAGTTCTGCAAGACACCGAAGGCAACTCCAGATGGCCTCTGGGTGCCTGCGATGTCCCGGCTGGTGACTCAGGCCGACAGCTCGAGGACGCTCCCCACCCGGGCTCTTTACTAGGTCTGTGCTTGTCTCAGCCTTCTCCTACTCCAGTCACCGAGGAGTCCACTTAAGGCCCAGAAATCTATTCTCCCAGAGGCGGCCGGCACCCAGCTGTGGTGTCATCAGCACCCCGAGGGAGGAGCCACCACACTGCACAGCGTGGGAGCCACTCTGATCCTCAGTCCGGCCACGTGGGCCGGGCATCTCCGGGCATCTCCGTCACTCTGCCCTTTCCTTCCCAGGGGGTCAGCTTTGGTGCACGACGACCAAGGCCATCTCCGAGGGTGAGGAGCTCGTGGCCTTCGTGGTGGATTTTGACTCTCGGCTCCAGGCTGCCAGCCAGATGGCCCTGGCGGAAGGGATGTACCCGGCACGGCTGCTGGACTCCATCCCGCTGCTGCCCCAGCAGGCCGCCATGGCGTCCATCCTGCCCACGGCCATCGTCAACAGTGAGTGCGGGCGGGGCGGCCATGGGCGGGCAGATGGGGACACGGGCCACACAGGAAGCGGCCTTTGCTGGTCAGCAACACTCAGGGCCACTTAGGCCATGGCGGTGGCATCGCAGAAGCTTCCAAGGTGGGATGATTTTAGTATTCCTGAAGAGCCGTGGAGTAAAAACCTTGAAGAAAAATTAAAAGCATACAAAGGCAGAATTTGATTATATGTACTATGGGAAAGGAAGTGTAACCTGGGTAATTTTAAAGTAAAACAAAGGAGAGAAAGAAAAATACATGTGAGCTTTTAATATCCCACATGGAAACTCGAAACTGTGCCCTGAAAAGTTTACCTTTGTGCTCTTGGTTTGTTCAGATGAATTTAAGAGTAGTTTGTTCTGGAACACAGAGTAGAGATTGTAGCACAGAAAAGCAGTGGCCCAGGAGGCCCAGGATCTGTGCTCCAGAGGAACCTACTCCTCAGGAGGAAAGTGAAGAACAAAGATAGTAGGTAATAAAAAATTGCATTTAATCCAAAATATCCTGAAAAATTCCTGGTATTCTGGTATAGAAAAAGAAATCTAAAGACAGAAAATGATGCCTCAACACTAGAATAATTAAAATAATGAGTAATAATTATTTTCTTGCTCTAAAACCACCATTAAAGAAATTTTCAGGTGAGCCAGGTGTGGCTCGCTCCTGTAATCCCAGCACTCGGGAGGCTGAAGCAGAAGGATCATTCCCAGTTCGAGACCAGCCTGGGCTACAAAGTGAGAGCGAGGCCAGCCTGAACTACATAGCGAGACCCCGTCTCAAAAAGACAAAAAAAAAAAAAAAATATATATATATATATATATATATATATATATATATATATATATATATTTCAGGTGATTCTGAAATTCCTGTGCTTCCAACCAATAGGTCCAACACAAGCTCAGATGATTCAAATTCTTTGCTATGCCTGTAGTTGTTTTGTTTTCTTGATCCTCACTTCGATTTGTAAAATGCGTCACTTAAAACACGGCCCAACCTAAATTTGAGGGACTTTACGTGGCCTCCTGTTACCGGGAGCTTCCAACATATGCAAATATTACTTCTAGTTGCAATTGGTTTTAGCAGCAAGATAACTGTTCACCTTATATAACCGAGCACAGATGTGCAGAAGAGTTTTCTGGAATTAGCCAGATACACACACCTGGTTAAACAGATGCTCCACTGAACCGAGTAGCATCAACTCGGGAGAGGTGGGCTCAGTAACGAGTGCATAGTTTTGAAGTTATTCTGTTGGAAACTGTTGTTTGCTGTCCGCTCACAGCGGATTTGGTCGCTGTTCAGTCCTCAGTCTTCTCTTGACTCTTCTCACACAGTCTCCTTCACTCTCTGAGCTTCCCCGCCCCCGCCCCGGGTAAACCAGCAGCTTGAAGTTTGAGTCCCGCTATTCTATTCCCTCAGCCTTGGAGACCTCTGTGCCCTGCCCCTGGGCGCCTTTGTATTTTTGACCACATGTCCAGTCCCACCCGTCTCACAGGACTGAGCCCTGGTTGCTTGGCTGAGCCCCTTTGTGGGGACCCAGAACCTGCCCACCTGTCTAAGGCAGAGCAGCAGTGAGCTGGCTGTCCCCTCAGCTTCCTTGGGGGTCTTCCTCTCTGCCACTTTGCTGCCCCAGGGAAAAGCACTGAAGGCTGGCCTCCGGCCCAGGCCCTGTCCCTGGCATGATCACAAGCCAGTGGCTCTAGGCCCTCACAGCGGTTAGTGAGCGTCACACACATGTAGAGAAGCCCCGTGTGCAGACAGGGGGACCACACACCTGGACTCACCCACTGTGGCACAGCAAGCACTGTCCCTGTCCACACATGTGACCACGGTGGCCTCCAGATTCTTCCTTCACAATCTGCTCCCTTCAGACTGGACTCTGCTCTGGGATTCTCGGACACCTGACTCTGTCTTGCCTAAGATCATTAGCGATTGTCCCATCACTGGGGACCCACTATGAGCTTCACAGGAATCATCCGGGCCTTTCAGGACCTGTCCCTGCTTTCTCCCCTTCCGCCTGAGCTCTTTCTGCCTCAGTAGTGCAGACCAGTACTCGCGCGCGGGGCGTGTCTCCACCCCCACTCCCTGGCTGCCCCAAGTATTGCAGTGACCCAGTCCCCTCCTCATTGACTGGCTGCAGGGCACCTTTCCCCTGTCAGGGCAGATCACCCTCACTGTCATCTTCCCCTAAAGACCTCTACCCTCCTCCTGCCGGGTTCCGTACCCTGGCCAGCACCCACAGCAACAGAGGGGTCTCCGTGGAAGCCATCGTCAGGAGCTTCCCTAAGTCCTGAGCCCAGGAGGTGGGGATCCCATCATGCTCCAGGCTCAGTCTCTGCTTTGATTCTGCCCGGCAACTCGGAGTCTCCGAACGGTGCACACTTCATAAGTGAACGGCGTCACCCTCAGATCTTTAGCCTTTACTCAGTCAGGTGAACCAGCTTCCTATTTTAAGTGCGTAATTTCTCCAAACCAAAAACATTGGATAAAATTCCTATCTTGTACTTTTAGCATTGGAGACTTCTACAGCCCCCCTTTCCAAAGGATCTATGGGGAGTTACAGTGCAGACTGTGGTACTCCTTCCCACAGGAAGGGGGCCAAGACACGGAGTGGGAGGGACAGAGGGGAGGGGTTATAGAAACAATGAGGACATGTTATGCGCAGGTGCCCACTTCTACCGTGAATGGGGTCATCCTGCACTGCAAACATGCACTGCCAGAAACAAAACTAAAGTACAAAAACTGAAATCAAAGCCTGTTCTTGAGCTGCCAGGCGCACCCAGGTCACTCGCGTCCCTGCCTGCCTGTTCAGAGGCTGAGTGTAGACTCTGAAGAGAGGGAGCAGGACAGAGCCGCTCTGCCCGGCTGACCTCAGGTGGCTGGCAGCTGACACCCGTGCTCTCCCACAGAGGACATCTTCCCGTGCAAGTCCTGCGGCATCTGGTACCGCAGCGAGCGGAACCTGCAGGCCCACTTGATGTACTACTGCAGCGGGAGGCAGCGCGACGCGGCCCCGGTGTCAGAGGAGAGCGAGGACGGCGGCCCACAGGTGTCCAGCCTATGCCCCTTCCCGCAGTGCACCAAGAGCTTCCCGAGCGCCTGCGCCCTGGGGATGCACCTGAGCTCGCACAGCGGTAAGGGAGGGCCTCGGGGCTGCGCCTCCTGGGCTGCCTCTGCCTCTGCCTCTGCCTCTGCCTCTGCCTCTGCCTCTGCCTCTGCCTCTGCCTCTGCCTCTGCCTCTGCCTCTGCCTCTGCCTCTGCCTCTGCCTCTGCCTCTGCCTCTGCCTCTGCCTCTGCCTCTGCCTCTGCCTCC
>PVLA01004418.1:0-80664 GCA_004027455.1 Hydrochoerus hydrochaeris
TGAAAATGTTCAAGATATGCTGCATGCATGATGTGCTTGTACTGATTCCCCTGAAGCAGCATCACTATTCTGTACTGCAAACATAGGCTAATAAAAAAGACACCTCAGAAAATGGTTCTATGTAATTCCCCATATGGCCACTAAGGGGCAGTGCTGCTTCTCTTACAAATATCCATCAAGTACAAGAGGTCATCATTCTAAAACACATAAATTACTCTCTCCTGCCTACTTCCATTTATTTAAATGTCAAACATGCATCTGTCTATATATCAATCCAACTTCCTAAACATCTTCCTGCCTATCCTACCATTATAGTATTATAGCATAGCATCCCACTATAATAGTATCCAGCTGTTACAGTGAAATATGCTTGAAGGAAGACTTCTCTGGAGACACGGCTTGTCTCTAAAGCTAAGGGCCATGTTAGCTATTCTGTGATTTTAGACACATTTCCATCACCAGTCCCACTGATCTAACTTGGTTCTAGAATTCCCTTCCCTCTTCTTTTTATTACAAAATCTACTGCTTTAAGGCTCAGTTGAAGCACCACCTCCATTCTTTGATGAGTCAAGAAGCAGAGTTCGTCTCTCAGCCTCGGTATCTTATCTAGGTATTCATGGCTCTGGCAGACTCCACCTAGCAGTGCATGAGTACTGGGACTAGACTGAAGATGGAGACTATGTCTTTTAAGAGTGAGACTAAAGTCTTGTGCACCTGGCAAGAATTTGGCAAGAATTTGAGTACTTTGACAGCATTCCCTCCTTATTTTCAGGCTCATTTTCTAGGTATTCCTGTGGCCAATCATGGCCTGAAAATATTAAATGGATAATCATAAATAAATACGTCACTGAGGTAAAATTACACGCTGCTCTGAGTAGCATGATAAAACCTCTTCCTGTCCCTTCCACCCCACAGAAGACATGAATCATTATTTTATCCAGGGTATTCGTGCTGTGTGCTCTCTGCTGATTTGTCACTTAGTAGCTGCCATGTTATCAAAATGATTGTCAAGATGTCCCAGTGCTTGTGTTTAAATAATCCTTGTTTTACTTAATAAGGCCCCCAAGAGCAGAGGTACCGCAGCTAACAATGTAGACATGACAAATATGAGACAAAGTACTTTTCTTAAATCAAAAATGGTACTTTATTATAGTGGGTAAGTGTAGGAAAACACACATTACACAGAGTGGTGCTGTACATGGTTCTAAGACTGGAGACCTTGGAACATACCCAGCACAACTAGAGGGTATATTCTAAGATAAATGCATTTCAAATAAATAAATAAATGCAGAAAGAAATATACAAAATTTAAACTAGCAAAAATCCTTCCCTAGTTTATTAAAGTGGAATTGATTTTAATAGAAATGAAGAAATGTGAACCAATCCTACTGGACTGTGAATAATTTGGATTGCATTGATCAGATTGGAAATTACATCAGATATAGATACAACAAAATTCTCTGCTCTCCAAACAATAACATGTCCTCCTTATGTTCCTTTAACTTCTCTTATTTACAATACAAATTATCACCACTTTCAGGGCTGTGTTGGAATTTGTCCTGAACACTTGTCTCTATGTCCCACCAGTGCGAATATTTAAACCAAAAAAAACTTTAATTTTTTCACATTATACCTGAGATAAAAAGTGCAAAAACTATTTCATATTTACAGAAATTTAGTATGAGATTTACCAAGAGTGCTGCATTTCTTGTGATTAAATTTCATAGCTTTTGAAATCTAACAAATTTTTCTTCTTGTTTTACCAATCAGCAGTTCAAATGTCCTCCAGAACCAGTAATACAAGGCCTTCCAAAATTCTTTTCTTCAGTTATACTTTTAGAAATATTTGATTTAGTTGGCATATCATTTATAAGAAATGTAAAGGAACCAGTATTGATTTTGTTTCCTACTATCATTTGTTAGTGTTAATTGGAATATAAACTCACCTGAGGAAAATGGGACCATATATTTTCTAATCCATGAACTTAGATTGTAAAGGGATATTTTGCCTGTCGTGTGTCCTTAGTAAACTTTGTTAATGTCTGTAATAAAAATGAAATGCCACTATTTGTGCTAATTAATAAACTTCACGTGATTCTTTCTTACGGTCCTGTAAAACAAGCTGACTGTGAGTAACATACCCCAGAGTGTTGAGAGCGATTCTTAATGTCCTAGAAGTATAAAGAAAACAAAGCAAGTGAGTAGTAGAAGTCTGAGTCTGACCCTTATCAATGTATAATAAAGGCACTTCTGATTCTAAATGACTGTACTTCTAGCAATTTTGAGTTTGGACAGAACGGGAGAGAGCTTTCTCTCCCGGAAAGAACTGTAGGCAGTGAAGCGATTGTGAAAGGGCGGAGCCTGTTGAAAAAGCGCAGTGGACGTGCCTGGAGAGTCAGAGCTCCAGATACTCGCGAGGAGTAACAGTCTACCTGGGTTTGCACTGGACCCTGCCTTCAGGAGAGACGAACAGAGCCCTGAGAGCATCGTTTGCAATTGTAGGACTTCACCTGGCATGTGAGTAGTAGGAGAGAATCCCCAGGATACACTGTTAAACTGGGGGAATGAGAACTTTGGAGAACAGACAAAATCATGCAGGTAAAGCTTCAAAGGAGGAGGGCAAAGTTCACAGCCTAAAGACTGTTTTATCTTTCTAAGCAGGGGTGAGCGGCCAACAGAAGGAGAAAAGTGACCAGCAGCAAGTAAAGCAAAGTTCTCAGTCGCTGACTGTCCAGGAAGGAGAGATTTCAATTCTGAACTGTACGTATGAAAGCAGCGCATTTGACTACTTCTTGTGGTACTGACAGTTCCCTGGGAAAGGTCCTGAGTTAGTGATAGCCATAGGTGAAACTGTGACTGAAAAGAACGATGGAAGATTCACAGCCTTCCTCAGTAAAGCTGCCAAAGAGGTCTCCTTGCATATCAGAGCTCCGCAGCCTGGAGACTCGGCCACCTACTTCTGCGCAGCCAGCACACAGTGCTCTCCGGGCACCTGCAGCCTGTGCACAAACCGTGTCTGGGGCTCCCAAAGAGCCCTGCTCAAGACTTAGGCTGGGAGAGAGGTGAACGAGCTGTCACTTCACAACTAGGTTGCACAGTAAGTGAAAAATTCACTAGTGTGGAAATATGAAAAAAATGGTTATGAAAGTAATTTAGTTTCATCAAAGACCAAAATATGTAACAGTTAAAGTATTTGAGATTTTTATAAAATATTCAATCAATTTTGGGGCAGCTGGGGCTTTCGTACATTACTGATGGAATGCTAAGTGGTGCATTCTCAACTGAAAGTCATTTGAAGTTTCTTGTGAAATGATTTTACCACATGAAGAGACATTTCATCTTAAGATATTCATCCAAGAGGAATGAAAACATATTTTTACAAAAAGACCTTTGTTTGTAATAGTCCTAACCATAGTAACCCAACACTACAAGCTGGAAATAACCCAAATATTCATTGCCTGATAAACAGAGCAACAAATCATGGTATTTTCCTTAATACAACACCACAGTTCAATAAGATGAGTTTAACTAGTGATAAAGGTAACACACAATGAATTTTTAAAAAGCTTTCTATGCTTCATTTAGTGAATGGATAGATGTGTGTAGTACACTCAAGCAAAGGAAAATAATGCAGCATTCAGAAGAAAGGATTGTGATATAGACAATTGGGATGGATCTCAAAAGTACTGTGCTAAGTGATATGTTAACTTCAATAATTACATACTGTGTGATTCTGCTTACATGTCATACTTAAGTTCACAACAATATAGGAATGTAGAAAAAGTCAGCTGAGGCCAGGCATTATCAGATGGGAGGATGAGAACATGAAGGAATTGTGATTGATGGAATGATTCATTGTCATGATTGCAATAGTTGTTATGTACACATATACATGAGACAAGTTTTAAATCAGTTACTCATACACACACACACACATCTTAGAGTGTGTGTAAAAACTTATGACTCAAAGTAAGGTCTATACTTTATTCAACAGCATTAAATAGGAGTATTACTACATCAGAATTGGATCAATATTGTGTCACTATCCTCTTTTTGATAATCTTGCATAAAGACAATAATATATAGATAGACCAATGTAGCAAATTAGCTGTGGAGAAAGCTAAATGTGCAAAAATAACTTTATACTATTTTCATACTACTGTGTAAATCTAAAATTATTTCCAAATAAAAATATGCATATGAAACAACTCAACATTTATTTTATTTTTTATTATTTCTATTTTTATTATTTGACACCCAGAATCAAACACAAGAGCTCATGCTTGCCAGGCAGGTGCTATGCTACTAAGCAATATCCAAGGGCCCCAAAACTTGACTATAAAACCCTGTTAGTTATAATGTAAAGTGGGTAATCATTCCAACACATTTTTATAAAACCAACCATGCATCTTCTGTGACTCAGTGATTTCACCTCTATTCATTTATCCAAAAAACTTAAAAATATAAGTCCATGAAAATATTGTTCAACAAAATTCATAAGATCTTTATCATCATAGAAAAAAAAGCTAGAGAGAAATCACAAACAACAGATTAAATCAGTTATGCTACATACACTTAATGGAATATTATTCACCTAAAAATGGGGATTGAACTACTAACATATTGTTATCATTGATACATTATGTCAATTTGAGAAGTTTAGAAGTTTAACTGAGTGATAAGCAGGGGGTCAGGGTAAACATCTTGATCCTGTGTTAGAGGAGGGCACAGAGATGGTGAGTGCTACTCTTGTGTTAGGGTGACAGCCTGCTTACACTATAAGGGAGGGAAAGAGGCTTGTTTCTCCCCATTTACTCTTGTTGCTTTTATTGTCTTTTGCCACTTTGTAATGTTACCCCTGTCTTGGAGCCAACTGACTGTGGAGTGAAACCTCCACAAACTATGAACTAAATAAACTCTTCTTTGCTTGATTTGAGAACTGAGTATTTTGTCTCAGTAAAGAGAGAAAACTAACTAAGACAGAATTTGGTACCAGGAGTGGGGTAACTATGCCTCTACTTGACCATGCAGTTTAAGAACCTTTGGGAATGGCTTAAGGAGTTTCAAAAAGTTCAGAGATGTCTCCTGAAAGAGAAGGATTGGAATGCCTTAGGCTGTTCTGTATGGGAGATTCTGGTCAGAGCTCACAAGATGAACAGGCTTATAGAAATCCTGCTGTTAAAGACTAGGCAAGGGAGGCTTTTGCTGGAAAAGACTGCATTGGGTGCTGGACCAAAATTGATGCATATTATGACTTTGCAAAAAGTTTTTCTGTTATTTTGCTCATGTCCAAAAACTTTGCCTGAGACTAAGATTAAGAGTAGTAGACTAATTAACCTGGCAAAAGAAATTTCAAGGCAGTCAAATGTTGAGGCTGTGGCATGGCTATTGTTCAGCTTTTAGCCAGATTTATGTTATGAAAAGCAAAGAGTCACACAGGGTAACTTAAAATGTGAGTTTGGCCAGAAAGGAAGCTCCAGTAAATCTGTGCTCTACAAAGATAGAGCTGAGGAGATCTTCATTGCTGAGAGGGAATAAGAGAATAAAAAACATGGCCTGAAGGCATCACAGGAAGCAGTAAGTCTTTACATTTTGCAGCCTCAAGACCAAAAATGAAAGGCTTAACTTTGAGGAGAAAGCCACAGAGCACCATACTCCAGAATGGCAGCAATGTAAAAAATTTGTTCCTCAGAACTGGGTTCAGAGTGCTCCAGGGTTTAGCTCAACTGGCTAAAGGTCAGACCTGGTAACCATGAGGTCATGAGTTCAATCCCAGGTGCAAACACACACACACACACAGAGAGAGAGAGAGAGAGAGAGAGAGAGAGAGAGAATTGGGTTCAGAATGCTCAGTGATCCAAGCACTCAAGTCCTTCAGCCATGAGAGAGGAAAGCCAGGTTACTGCTCCAACTGGCAGCAGAAATTATCATCATCCAAGTGGTGCTGGTTTTAGGTGCATGCAGATTGCAAAAGCTATGGGGTTAAAAAAAACTTTCACCTTGATTTCAGAAGGTCTCAGAAGCCAGGCAGCATGATCTTGAGATGGCAGTATGTGAAGCTGTGAGGTTGAAGCCAAGGTACCGTGGAGAACCCAGAATTTTGGAAAAGCCAGGAACATGGTTTATCTAATGTAACCTGCAAGGAAGGAGTAAAGCAGGCCTAAGAGAGAAACCATGAGAGCTACAATCACTGGAAAAGCCACAGGGGTGAAGTTATTCAAGGCCTTTGGAGCTCACAATTTGCCATAGATTGCTTCAGATGCTGGTCATGGAAAAATAGGAATTAATGTTTGTCTTTCTGAATTTTGGGCTTGCTTGTAACTTTTGAAATGAAAATGTTTATCTTGTGCCATTGAATACTGGAGGGGTTCAACTTTTCTTTTGTACAGGGGTTTACAGATGAGAGTTTGCCTAATATCCTGGGATGTGGGATGTTCTGCAATGCTGAAACTTTTAGGTGACTCTGCAGGTGGACTAAAGCAGTTGTCTTTGGCTGCCTTGAAGTATTGCCCCAATGCCATACCACCTAGTCTTGGAGCCAGCTGATTATTGACTGAAACCTCCACAAACTGTGAGCTAAAATAATCCTTTCCTTCCTTAACTTTGGGCATCAAGTATTTTGTCTCAGCAATGAGAGAAAAGTAACCAAGACATACATATAACACAAATAAACCTCAACTTCTTTATGCCTGGCAAAATTGGCAAGCATAAGGTGGTATACGCTATTTGATTTCATTTATAGAAAACTAAAACAGACAGTTGAATATATTGTGAAGCAAATCAGCATAGGAGATACATAAGTGGTTTGGAAACTGTTTTGGGCATGAAGGATTGTAATGCAATGAAGGAAGAAAATATTCTAATTATAGGGGAACATTTTACAAATCTGAAGTTTTTAAATCTGCTCTAATTCTATATTTATTGTCATTAATTTTACTGCAATATATACTTTCATAAAAATACAGTTAAGTACATAAGTTAATCAAAAAGCAAAGAAAGCAACAAAAGGGGGAACATAAGACTGAGATTTTAATGAATAAAAATTATTTTGTAATGCTGATAATGGAAAAACTAGAAAATAGTTACACAACATGGTAGCTGATGGCTCCTAAAGCTGTGTGTTGTAATTCTGATTTATGAAACCACACCTTCCATCATGTATTCATTTCCTAAGACTGCTATAACAACCAATCAAAGACTGGATGAGTTAGAAAAATAGAAACTTATTTTCTTAAAGACCAAGCTTCTGAAATCAAAGTACTGGCAGCTCAGTTCCTATGAGGACATAAAGAAGCTATATTTCAATCTCTTCCAGCTCTGTTCATCTGAGACTTGGAGATGGTTGCTGTCATTCTGTGCCTTTTCCTGTAGCCTTCTATCCTTTCTTGTCTGTCTTCCTTTCTTGTCAGATAATATTATTTTTATAAGGACCTACACATCCTTATACTACACATTCATTTGAGTAGAAGCCAACACTACTCGAGCATGACTTAATCTTAACTAATTACATCTGTGACAACCCTATTTCTATAGAAAATCATGTTCAGTATATTAGGAATTCAATACATGAGTCTGAGGGGAAATGGTGCCACAAAATAGCTTTTGGGAAAAGGGACATTGCCGGTGTGTTAATATAAAAACTTAAGGTGGAAAGTTTACTTTTGGTTATCCAAGTAGACCTAACCCAGGGGTGATGAAGCTACAGAACATGTGTTTTTGTCTTTATTTTAAAGCAAAGGATGTAAGGGTTATTTTTTTTTAACCTAAAAAGCTAGTATTCAGGTTTATTTGCAGTGCTGACACTTTTTGATAAATAGGTGTGTGGGGATGTAGCTTGGGAACTCATCTCTAGAAGGTTTGCCATAACTGGCCTAAACTAATTACAAGAGTTTTTAGAAGAGTAAGATATTAGAATGAAAAAGATAATGTGGTATGGAAATGAGAAAAGTCTCTAAAAGCGAAAAGGCAAGAAAATAGACCACACAGCCATTTATGAATAGGAAATCGTCTTACTGCCTCCTGGGTTTTATAGTAATGAATCTGATTAGAACTTGAGACCTCCAGGATTGTAAAAGCATAAATATGTGCCAACAGGTTTGTGGCAATTTCTTACAGGAACAATGAAAAATGACAAGAATTTATGTAAAGACTAAAAATCAAATACATATACAGCAGAAATTAAACAGTTATTAAGAAAGTTGTGTATTACTGGAACAAATATACTTTCAAATTTTTAAGAAACTATTTGATGAAAAATATATCCTATCAAACATAATTTTAAAATTAGAAAAACTAAATTGATTTTACTTTTAAAGTTATTTGACAGTTAGAAATATTGATTATTTGTAACAGAAAGTTAAGTTTTAATTGTGTCTATGTCCCACTACTAAATTAAAAACAAGATATTGAAGGAAGTGTTTTTAAATATGTAACCAGAGCCAGGCCCACGCTGTGCCACGAGGTGAGTTGCAGCTCACCAGGCCAGGCCCGGAAAAGATTGGGACCATTGATCCTGGTGGCTGGGTGCTGACCAACTCTCTTAGGACACTGGACTAGGTTCCAGAGGTTCTGCAGGCTTGAGTGGACTGTGCCCAGTGACCTTCATTCAACCAGGGGAGCCAGGACCACTGTAAAAGGGGGGCCAAAGCCACATGAGTTTCAGTGGCTGAGGGCACAGGAATGATTTCCAGCACATTTGGAGCATGGCTGGAAACACAGAAATATAGGAAAATGACAAAATGAAAGACCAAAATGCAATCTCAAACCTCCAGCCCATCCCAAGAAAACCTAGGAGCCATGTACATAGAAGATAATAATACACATACACCTGAAATGCCTGAAATGATATCAGTTGAAATAAAGAAGCAAGTATGGGAAGCTATGAGGGAACTCAAATCAGAAATAATCTCCCAGGTAAAAGAAGAAATGATAAAACTAGTAAAAGAAATACTGAATGCATCCAACAAAGGCACAGCTAAAAAAAATTGGAGGAACAGAGCAAAATGATAGAATGCCTGAATGAACAGTTTAAGGAACAAACAGAATACATAAAGCAGATTCAAAGAGATTTCAGGAAATTAAAAACTCTATTGAAAGTTGCAAAAACTGCCTAAACAAAAGTGAAGATGGAATCTCAGACCTTGAAGATATGATTGCAGCTAGTGAGCAGAAAAGGAAAGATCTTCTAAAAATAACAAGAAACCAGGAAATAACAATTCAACAGCTGCAAGATGATGCAAAGAAAAACAACATAAGATTCATAGGGATAAATGAAAAAGAAGGGGACAACACAAATGATATCAAGAGGCTATTTACAGAAGTAATAGCTGAAAACTTCCCAAACATGAGTATGGAAACTGACATACAGATTAGTGAAGCATATAGAACTCGAAATAGCCATAACCAAAACAAAACTATACCCAGATATATAATAATCACCATCCCAGAAATCCAACATAAGAACAGAATATTAAAAGCTGTTAGAGAGAAAAGACAGATCACCTATAAAGGAAAACCTATCAATATCACAGCAGACTACTCAACACAAACAATGAAGTTAAGAAGAACATGGAATGAAGTGTTTCAAATCCAAAAGGAAAACGACTTCCAACCCAGACTTATGTAACCTGCAAAACTGTCCTTCAAAATGGATGGAGAAATAAGATACTTCCATGACAAAGAACAGCTGAAGAACTTCATGATCACCAAACCAACCCTTCAAAGAATACTGAAAGACATTCTGGAAACACATAGGAAAAAACCACTAAGCAAGACAGACAATTAAACAGAATGGAAAGCTAAGATACAACATCAGAAAGATAACATGTCAACAATAAACCAATATATGACAGTTTTTATAACCATTAATGTAAATGGCTTCAATTCACCAATTAAAAGAAACAGACTGGCAGAATCAATCAAGAAACAATGTCCAACTATATGCTGTCTACAAGAAGCCCATCTAACCCAAAAGGAAACTCATAGACAGAAAGTCAAATGATGGAAAACAATACTCTATGCAACATGAATTCAAAAAGAAGTGGTGATAGGTATTCTGTTTGCAACCCATGTGAACTTCAAACCAAGAATGGTCCAAAGAGATAAAGTAGGTCGCAACATACTAGTTAGGGGAAAACTGCAAAGGAAGAGATAACAATCTTAAATATATATGCACCAAATTCCAGAGCACCCAACTACACAGAGCAAGTATTAACAGCATTGAAAAATCAAATAGGCAATAACACAAGCATAACAGGCTACCTTAACACACCATAGACACAAAGGGATAGATCAACTAGACAGAAAATCAGCAAAGAACTAGCAGAAATGAATCACACCTGTGAACAAATGGATTTGATAGACGTATACAGAGTGTTCCATCCAACAACATCAGAATATACATTTTTCTCAGCAGTACATGGGACATTCTCTAAAATAGACCATATACTAATACACAGAACATATTTAAGTAAATGCAAAAGAATTGAAATTATCCCATGCATGTTACCAGATCATAACACCATGAAACTGGAAATTAATGATAAAAGTAAGTGCAACACCCCCACAAACACATGGAAATTAAATACTACACTCTTGAGCAATCATTGGGTCACAGAGCAAATTAAAGAAGAAATTAAACAATATCTACAAGCAAACAAAAATACAAATGCAACTTACTGGAATCTGTGGGATGCAATGAAAGCAGTCCTCAGAGGAAAATTTATTGCACTGAGTTCCCACATTAGGAAAACAGAATGAACACAAATGAGCAACCTGATATTACACCTCAAACATCTAGAAAAAGAAGAGCAAGCCAAGCCCAAAGCCAACAGAAGGGAGGAAATTATAAAGATCAAACAGAAATTAATGCAATGGAGACTAAGAAAACAATACAAAGAATTAATAATCAAAGAGTTGGTTCTTTGAAAGAATAAAAAAATTGATAAGCCCCTAGCCAACCTAATTTTAAAAAAGGAAAGAAAAGACTCAAATTCATGCAATACAGAATGAAAAAGGTGGAATCACTACTGACCCTGTGGAAATAAATATCATCAACAACTATTTTGAAAACCTCTACTCTCATAGTTTTGATAACACAGAAGAAATGGACAGATTCCTAGAAACATATGAGCCACCAAAGCTGGATCAAGAAGATGTAAAACTGCTGAATAACCCAATTTTCATTAATGACATTGAAAATGTAATCAAGTCTCTACCAACAAAGAAGAGCCCAGGCCCAGACGGATTCACTGCAGAATTCTACAAGAAATACAAAGCAGACTTAATGTTGACATTCCTCAAACTCTTCAATGAAATGGAAAAGGAAGCAATTTTCCCTAAGTCATTCCTGGAAGCAAATATCACTCTAGTACCAAAACCTGAAAAAGACCCAACTAAAAAAGAGAACTACAAGCCAATCTCCCTAATGAACATAGATGCAAAAATTCTCAATCAAATATTGGCATTTTGGCAAACAGGATGCAGCTAATCATCAAGAAGATTATACACAATGACCAAGTGG
The DNA here is from genome assembly GCA_004027455.1 of Hydrochoerus hydrochaeris. Lineage (NCBI taxonomy): Eukaryota > Metazoa > Chordata > Mammalia > Rodentia > Hydrochaeridae > Hydrochoerus > Hydrochoerus hydrochaeris. The sequence continues at coordinate 11,522 of PVLA01004418.1, forward strand.
GATTAATCCCAGGCATGCAGGGATGGTTCAACATATGTAAATCAATAAATGTAATTCACAATGTCAATAGAGCCAAAAGTAAGAATCACATGATCATTTCTATAGATGCAGAAAAAGCTTTTGATAAGATCCAATACCAATTCATGATAAGAACCTTACAGAGAATTGGAATACATGGTCTTTACTTCACTATGATAAAGGCCATCTATGACAAACCAACACCCAGTGTCATATTAAAGGGCCAAAAACTGAGAGCCTTTACCTTGAAATCAGGCACAAGACAAGGATGTCCCTTATCACTGCACCTATTCAACATAGTACTGGAAATACTAGCAAGAGCAATTAGACAAGAGAAAGAAATAAAAGGAGTAAGATAGGAAAAGAAGAAGTTAAATTATCATCATTTTCAGATGACATGATACTCTACATAGAAGACCCCCAAACCTCCATTGAAAAACTCCTAGATACAATAAATAAATTCAGCAACATAGCTGTATACAAAGTCAATACTCAAAAATCAATAGCATTCTTTTACACTAACAGCAAATTCACCAAGAGGGAAATAAGAAAAGCCACAACCTTTACACTAGCATGCAAAAAAAATGAAATACTTAGGAATTAATCTAACGAAAGATGTAAAAGAGTTGGACAAGGAAAATTATAATACCCTGAAAAAAGTAACCAAATAGGACCTCAGAAAATGGAAAGACATCCCTTGTTCATGGATAGGAGGAATAAATATTGTGAAAATGGCCATTCTCCCAAAATTGTTATACTGATTCAATGCAATCTCAATGAAAATACCACTAACATATCTCATAGATCTAGAGAAATCACTCCTAAAATTCATCTGGAACCAGAAGAGACCTAGAATTGCAAAGTCAATTCTACGCAGCAAAGCCAATGCAGGAGGCATCACAATCTGACTTGAAGTTATACTACAAAGCTACTGTAATAAAATAAACAAGGTATTGGAATAATAACAGACCTGAAGATCAATGGAATAGACTAAAAGATACAACTATGAACACACTCTGCCACCTTATCTTTGATAATCACTGGAAGAACAATAGTCTCTTTAATAAATGGTGCTGGAAAAACTGGCTTTCCATATGCTGAAAACTAAAATTAGACCCATGCCTATCACCATGTACTAAACTAAAATCTAAATGGTTCAAAGATCTAAATATTAAAACAGAAACACTAAATCTGTTGGAAGACAAAGTAGGTAAAAATCTTGAAGATACTGGGGTTGGTGGAGAATTCATGAACAAGAACCAAACTGCACGGGAAATACTTACCAGAATCAATAACTGGGATCACATCTTATTAAAGAGTTTCTGCATGTCCAAAGAAATCTTCAGCAGAGTGAAAAGAAAACCTACAAACTGGGAAAAAAATCTTAGTGAACTGTCCCTGAGACAAAGGACTTCTGTCTAGAACTTATAAAGAATTAAAAAAATCAGATCCCCAAAACTCAAAGACCCAATCCAAAAATGGGCATCTGAGATGAACACACAGTTCTCAGATGAAGAAATATGAATGGCAAATAAATACATGAAAAAACATTCATCATCATTGGTCATTAGAGAAATGCAAATTAAAACCATATTGAGATTCCATGTCACTCTGGAAAGAATGGCCAGGACCAAGAAAACTACCAACAACAAATGCTGGAGAGGCTATGGGGAAATGGGAACTCTTCTGCAGTTTTGGTGGGAGTATAGACTGGTACAAACCACTGTGGAGGTCTATCTGGAGATTCTTCAAAAATCTGGGATTGGAGGTCCCATTTGACCCACTCTTAGGCATATTCCCAGAAGAACTGAAAACATCTTACCACAGTGATATATGTGCACCCATGTTTATCGTGGCACAATTTGTAATAGCCAGATCTTGGAAACACCCTAAGTGTCCATCAACCAAGGAACGGATTAAAAATTGTGGTACTTTTATACAATGGAGTACTATTCAGCTATAAAGAATCATCACACTGAGATATTTATAAATAAATGGATGCAACTTGAATCCATACTCATAAGTGAAATAAGTCAAACTCACATGTATAAATACCATATAGTCTCCCTAGTACAAGAAATGGTAAGAGTACAGAAGATTTTATGGTAATAATGGTTCACCATTATATTTCTTTGAAGTCTTATGTTTTCACTCATTGGTTGGAATGGTTTTATTCTGCTTTGTTTGATCTTAATATATATGATGGCATGAATAGTTACTTTGAAGAAAAGACAATATGGCAGCCATTGTTGATTTAATAACACCTTGCTCTGAAGTCCTGCCATGCTCTTGTTTTTCTATTACCATTGGTTCTATCACATTGTGTCTTACTGGATTTTAATATGTATGATAATATAAAAAAATTGTTATGGAAAATGAGATAATATAGTAGCCATTGTCATCTTTGGTTATTTGGTTCAGAATGCCTTGCAATAATTTCATTTTCTTGAGTGGTTTTATTCTATTTTGTTATGTTTGACATTATTGTGTATAAAGCTAAGCTCAACTATTTTAAAGAGACATTATGATAGCTACTGTTACTATCCAGATGTCTCATTTTGAAGTGCTGTGTTGCTTACATTGTTCTGTTGCAATCTGCTTAGATCTGTCCCTTTTGTTTTATTCTCTTCAAAATAAAAATTTTTTAAATTAAATATATAACCAAGAAAAACAATAATTAAGGATAAAGAATTGCTTTTAATGCAAAAAAATTGACCCAAATAAAAACAGATAACCATATAAAAACTAATTCAAAGACAGAGAAATGGTCAGTGACATATAAAACATCAACTTCCACAGTTATCAGAGAAAATTAACATAAAAGAATTTTCTATGGTTCCATCAGATAAACAAAAATAAAAGCCCGGTAATATTAAAACTGACAAGAATACAATGAAGTAGGGCTACTGTACTGTTTTTCAGATAGATAAAAACAACCGCACAGAGAATTATTTAGACAACCACTTAGGAGAACAATGTACCTAAACCAGAAAAAAAAAGGCCTTCAAAAATATAGCCATTTAAGTTCCCAATGTGTAAGTTCAAGAAAGTTAAATATGTAAATAAAGAGGCTCCTAAAAGGATGCCTAATTAAAAATAATAAACATAATAATCAGTGGACTAGGAAAAGGTAATTTATTCAAAATAATGAAAACTCATAAGTATGTCAAGCAAAGGAGGAAATGGACCAGCAGCCTATGTGATTTTATGCTAATGAATCTGATTTGAACTTGTGACCTCCTGGAATCTAAGAGCATACATTTGTGCCAGTAAGTTAGTGGCAACTTTTCCATGCATATTTTCATAGATAAAGATTCAAAATATAATCCTGATTACAAGAAGCAAATGTCAAAATGATACATACTGCGTGTCACCATTTCTGAGAAGCTGCAACACAAAAAAAATTTATTGTTTTGTAATGTATATGCTTAAGAATAAAATTTGAAAATTTATAGGAAATCTTCCTAATTGTGGCTTCCTCTTTGGAAAATGAGAAGAAACAGGGTGATTACATTAACTCTGTCCATAAGGACTGAGAGGGATGAGAGGAGAACAGAAAAGGGAAGGAGGAAGGTCAGGAGGAGAGAAGGGAGGAGGAAGGAGAGAGGACAGGGAACAGAGGAAAGGAGACGAGGTCTGCAGAACCACAGCAAAGCTAAATTCCATGGGGAGGACATATTAATTTGTTAATTAATTATAGCATGTCCAGTTTGCACCACAGAGTCAACCTGTAGTCCCAGATACTCTGGAGACTGAAGGAAGAAGATTGTTTGAACTCAAGAGTCAAGGCCAGCATAGGCAATGTAACAAGGCTCCAACTCAAAAATGCAAAACAAAGTAAAATAAAAACAAAGGAAAGCATGTTCAACTGAAATACACTATTCAGAAGTTCCCTTTTCCTTCCCCCAATGCATGGTTTTTGTGTACAAGGCAAAGTAAAAAAGAGAGTAAGTTCAATTACCCTTAGCAATAGGAGATATGCCATGAGTGGTGAGTGTGTTGATACCCTCTGGACCTCAAAGTTTGTTTCACTTCCTTTTCTAATAGCTTGAGAAGTTGGGGAGAAACTTACAATAGTATCTATATCCAATTGGAGTAGCTTTCATTGGACATAAATAGTACAAGGATAAAAAACATACAAGGGTAAGAAGAGGTTACCAAGCAGATGCTTGTCAAGAATGCAGGAGAGGAGGAGGATTTGGAAGGTCAGGGAACCTCAGCAGTGATTCTATGGCTTCCTAGACAAAGTGGGTTTTAGATTTTATAAACAAGGCAGAGAAAGTCTGGGCACAATTTGCTGTAAAATATTTCAATGTTTCACATTTGAGTTTCTTCATGGGGCAATCAGGGAAAAATAGGTTTTGGAGTTCAAGAGTTTGACATACACTTCTGACCCAGAAGAATATTCAGGACAATGCGTAAGAGACTCTTCCTTCATTCAATGTCCAAAGAGGAAAATATTTTTGTTTTAAACTTTTATATAAAGAACATTTTAGATGATTTCTCTGAAGAAACAGCCCTTAGGGGAGGTATTTTTCCTCCCTGAAAACTATAAGCAGCACAGAATTGATTCCAAACAATTCTGGACACTCATGGTGGCAGCAGAAGGATGACTAATCAATATAAGCATAGTGACATCATAAATAGTGTAACTTGCTGCTGCAGGCACTCTGAGAAAGAACCACAGGGATTTCAGAACTCTAAAGTCAGTTTTGATCTCATCTGTCTGAGCAGATGCTTTGTCCCTGTGAAGATGACCAGTTCCCAAGCGTTGGGATGAGTGGGGTGAAAGGAAGATGAGGACTTCCAGGTTGTCTCTGCAGGGACGCCAAGGACTGCTCATCACGTTTCATCCTAAGATTAAGAATCAGAAGGAAGTGAATGTTCCAAACTTGAATGACTGCAGTCACAGCCACAATTTATGATATTCTGCACTGAGAAGCCTGTCAGATCTTGTCACACATTAATTTAGTAAACTTGGAAAAGTTTTTAGACCGCCAATAACTTTAAATCCTTCCTTATGTATTAAGCTCTCTCTTTTACCTGATAACATAATTTTTACGTTAAATCACAAGAAAGGCTAAAACAAGGTTTAGCATAGGAAAGGCTCCCAACCCAGGCATCTGCACATTCAAACCCTTCCCTCCTCAGAACACATTTCAGAGGTCAACGTCACGTGTTGGTGCGGGACCCTGAACCAGAAGTGTCAGGAGCACAGAGCAGTCATTTTAACAGCAGGAAACCCTGCCCCATGATGCTCCCAGGTCTTCATCTGCTTAGGTACAAATAATTGCTCACCAGGACATCAGCTGCCCCTCAGAGATGAAATGGGACATAGAAGCCCTTAAAAATACTTAGAAGCTCTTCTGTACAGCGCTCAGTGACCTGTTGTTAAAGCCTGTATTCAGAACTGGAACTGTTTCAGAGAGCTTTTGCTTCTTTTTCTGGTGGTTCGTTTGTGTTTTGCTTCCCTTACCTTAACTCACACATTAAAACAACCATGCCAAAGAGGAGATTAACAATTTTAACTCACACTGCCTCATAGCAGCATGCAAAAACCCAGCCAACAAATTTTGGGGTGTTCATATGTTCTTAAGCACTGCAGAAAATATACGATAGCAGACAATAGCATTGTATCACAGAAAGCACTGTGTTATGAGATTATTTTAGAAATGAAATAATACACATAATTTAAAAGTGAGACAATGCTTTGTAGCAACTGGATAGAAAATATGATGTCAGAACAACTGTACAATACAGGATATCGTAAGTATAACTGTCTGTGGAAGGAGTAGGATTGTCTTCACCCTCTTAAAATCTAGTCGACAAACCACATCATCTGATTATGAAAAACAATTCTTTATTCTTTATATAATTTCAAGAACATAAACATAGGAGCTTCTATAAGTTAGACTTGTTTTTATTATTTTATTTAGAAGTAGCTTTATTTATTGTATAACTGAAATGAATTTTAGAACTCAGTAAAAAAGAAAGATACTGCGAGTGTTTTGGATATGACTGCCTTTCGCAGACAAAAACAAAGACCTGTACAGAGAAGAGCACGTATTTGCTAAACTGATGCCCAATAAGTAAATTATGATGCAAGCCCATGACTCATAACCAATTTAAGTATAAGTGGGTACAGAAAGTTACTCCGAGTAACATCTGCGTATGTCAGCTGCTCAGTCTGCAGTTCTCCTCAGCGCAACCCTCAGGGCTGACTGTGGTTCTCAGACCCCCACTTTCAGGTGCTGCCTGATGTAACTATCAGAAAGACAAGCAGAGAAACAGTTTAGAGCGAGCACACTTTTTCCCAAATGTGCACAAAACCTGTGGTCTGCGAACCTAAGAAACCCAGTTTTCTGTTTGGACAAGTAACAGAGAATCGTGGGAGGAACAGCTAGAAAAGACCAAGCGCTCACAGACTCTGCACTCCGAGCTTGATGCGGAACCGCATTGTGCCGGGGCACATGGGCTACACTTCACTCTCCAGCTGCTGTGGCTATCTGTGCTCTTTATCTGCTCTGCTACGGGCAGTCCCAACCTTATCAAAACAGGGAAGGGTGAGAAGATCGTGTGTACACACAGGGTGCTCCGCATATGTTAGACGACAAAAAGCGAAAGGGAGAAGACACAAGCAAGGGGACTTCAGTCTCGTCTGTGGTTGGTTTTAAATTAGTCTGTTTCTTTCAATATTTTATTTACCATGTCAGAGGATCTGCTCTTTTACTGAAGTATCACAGCTGAGACTCTCACCTGAAGGCCCCAGGCAAGAAGAAGGCACTGTGGTTGCTCCTTCTGTGGTCTGGATCAGAAGATTTAATTGTAAGCAGAACTATTTCTGTTTCATTTGGAAACAGCTGAAACATTCTTTTGCAATGTTTGAGTGAAATATAGGTCATACACAACCTAGGAAAAGTTGTACCAAGTTGGAAAACCTGTCTCAATTAATTTGTGTCACTTTTACTTAAAGATGCTCACAGCACAAATTTGGATCTGTTTATCTGGAAAAGAGAATGAAATCATTTTCTGAGTCTCTCCTCTTAACTTTTAGGTGAGTTAGGTGGAATCAGAGAAGTGGAACCACTAAGAATGATTTGAAATTAGAGGTTAATTATAAGAATGAAACCTCAGGCAACTGCTAAAGCTGACACGAGAGTCTCTACAACACTGTTGTCTTAATATCTGGCACTGAGCCTGAATTAAATGAAGGTCAGTTAGGCACATATTTGGGAAAGAAATCTGGATCAGGATAAGCATGAACCAAAACTGTGACTTGTGTGGATAGTGCGTAATTTACGAGGATGACTGAAATCCACAAGGGCAAATTAAAATTTCTGCCCTCATCTCCTTCAGTCTCCCTTTGTGGATGATCTTCAAGGAAAGCAGTGTCATTTACCATCGTGCTACACCCATGCTTGTCCCAAGACAAGGACCAGCTTGAGGCGGCGATGTGTGGGAGATATCAGAGTTATATTAACAATAAGATGACCTGGCATATCAGTGACAGCCTTGGGGAGCTGCCCCAGGGCCGGGGGTCTGGAACCTAAAGAATCTACAAAAATGGATGCTGCGTCACACCAACTTTCATGTCACATACCATTGATTTTGTGGCCAAACTTGGACCATATCCACACAGGGAAGCAAATCCTGGGAACTATAATTCAAGAGAGTTAAATTGAGACAATGGAAAGCTATCATAATACCCCTTCCTGACTCGGCATATATTCCTCCTACAACACGTAAGGTACATATAAACAACCACGCTTTCTTGTAATATGATGTACCCACGCCTAACTCCACCAAAAAGTGAGCTAATCCTGTCCCACAAAGAGTACCTAAAGTTCCTATGTCTATCTGTGGGTGATAGTCATGTCATTTTCAGGTGAGTCATGTTCTCTCATTAATACTCTGAAATACAAATACTGAGATGTAATGGGATGTAAGATTCTCATTAGAACATCTTATGTTACTCCATGTAGGGAAGTGGGAAAAGAATAAAACATGGTGAACATATACCTAAATATAGTCACATCAAATTGAGACAGAAATTTCATAGCTGTTAGAGTACTTGTCCTCATGGTCATGTGATTGTATCTGGTGTTTTTCTAACTCCCTGATCTTCCATCTGTTCTACAGTCTCTCTACTCACCATAAGCACCTCTACTCACTAGCACACTTGACTTTCTGTGAAACAAGATGTGCATTCAGAAGCAATAGTATGAGCGATGTCACAAAGTTGAAGCAGGAAATCTGTAAGAATACAAGTCTGTGTTTTCAGGAGAACTGCAGGCAAACAACTAAAGGCATAACCACACTTGGAATATTTCTTTAAGTGAAAAATAATTACAATATAATCTTGTCAGCCAGAAAAATGTTCATGCACTGTGTTCTCAGGAATAACATGAAGAATAATCCCTTAATTCTCACTTGAATCAATAGATGTCAAAAAAGGATAAGAGAAACTTTAAAGTCCTTAATGAAACTAAATATTTTTTTCTAGTAATCTTCTTATGAACATGTAATATATTCCCAATTATCTTTTTATAAATTACTCTTAAACCGGGCATCCTAGCAGATGCCTACCACATACCCATTTGACAAACTGAGGCCTCAGCATTATAGGTTTGATGCTTGCCAAGGAAACATAGCCAGAAACACTCTACAAAGGTTGAAAGTCCATTCACAGACTGGAAAACAATAAGTATATGTATTTTTTAATTTTCTTTTAAGAAACAAGATTTCACTATGTTGCTCAGGCTGGTTCAAATCTCCTGAGAGTTGGGACTACAGTCATGTACCAAGGCACCTGGCTCATTTCTCTACTCAAAAAGGGAATATATAATGCTTCATAAAATCAATAAGAGAAGAATAAATAACAATGATGAAAACACAATCACTTCAAAAATATTATACGGAGTAGCATATAAGCATACAAAAGAGCATTTAATATCAGTCATTAGGCAAAGTTAAAAAACATATAAATTCTCTATTTGTGCTCTCTCAACACCCCAAGGATGATAATGTAGTCAGGAGTAAAATGGCCCCAGATAGAGAAAAACTAATAATCTTCAGGGAAATGACTGACCAAATTTTCTAAAAGAATCCGTCATTTAACCCCTGTGCAAAGAAGAAAAAGAATTAATGAACAGACCTGGATACTGAAGGAAAGGGAAGTTTTAACTAAGAAAATAGACGTTTATATTGATTGCACTTAGTATATCTGAGGTAGTATTAAATCATCATCTGATTTACACATCAAAACACTAAGACATAGATTTTATTGCTCCAAATTTTATAATTGAGGAAATGAAACATAACTTTCCTTAATTCCAGAGAGCATCTCTGATCTCTTTTCACCAAGGACACAGCATCTGAGAGCCACCTAGAGAACAGGGATTTGACCATAGAGGTGTCACAGGTCAGGTGGATGTCTCAGTGACGGTGAAATACAAAATTCAACCAGAGCACGTGCAGACTGTAGATTTAAAGATGCCAAACCTGGGCAAAAATTGGCCCAAGGATCAAAGGTGTTAAAATCATCAGCTAACCAGTTACCAGCACTAAATGCTATAAAGAGTCTGTTTTGCAGCAGTGAGCTGGGAAATGTTGGCAGCATGTTTCAATATCAGGACGTTTGGCCCTTGGTTTTGCTCTTTCTACCTGCAATGCCGTCCCCAAAATATCTGTGTGGCCCACCTCTTCATATGTCCTACCTGTTTACTCCAAAGTCATCACTTTGCAAACCTGATGTCTAAATCTATTTTCCTCCATGAAATTTGGTCTCCACCAGCCCCCATGGATCCAGGACTGAGCCTGTACTTGGCTACAGTGCTGCCACCTGGGTTCTGGCTGAAATATGTTTCAGCACTGATGCCGGTCTTCTTGCTGTTCCAACCATGCTTCAAATTGTGGAGAAGCCTTACAGCCCTGGGAGCCATCCCTGGTGAACCAAGTTCTGTGAACTTCCCATTGTTGACTTTCTGGATTAGCTTCTCAAACAGTGTAAAAAATGTAAAATTCTGTTATTTTGGAGGAGAGTTTACAGATTAATAAAATATTATGCATCCTCCACTTCACTCTGGTCACTGTCTCCTCCTGTCCCTTCCTGTCACCTATTAATCAGCAGTCTGAGAAAACATAGAACCAACATGGACTCATCATAGAGAAATAACCCAATGTAATTCTACCTCTAAATCACCAGGCAGTGAGACAGAAGCTTGTTTAAAAATGATTTTTTTATCTCTTCCATGTTTTTTCCTGTTGTAGAATGAAGCCACATTTGGCTTATTTTCTGGAAGAAAAGCATAAGTTGAAAGTGTCATCTATGGCAAAGAGAAGGAGATTATAGATCAAAGCAGATGCTGTGAGATTTGAATGTAGAGTAACCAGGGTTACTTGAGTGTAGAGTACCCAGAACACACATGCTCTCATGAATACAAATTGATACAACCAGTGGAAAGTGCTCATTCTGTAATCCAGCAGGTTACTCTCGGACATTTCCGCAACAGAGATAAACATATCCACTACAATCTGTATGAGGAAATCTATAGAAGCCTAATTCTTATGAGCCCCAACTTAGAAATAATCCCTATCTCTAAGAAAATGGGGAATACATTTCTGATGGGTTCATACTCAGCGATCAAACAGCTTAGTGACATATACTACATTTATATCAGTTTTTTATATTTCCACATATGAGACAGCATGTGACAGTGATTTGATGTATGTCATCAAATATAATGTCCGTTAGTTGATCTACTTTGTTGCAAATGACAAGGCTTCATCATTCTTTACAGCTGAGTAACTCCACTTCTCACACTCACTGTACATACATATATAATTTATACTATATATAAGCTGACATAGATATCAATGCCTTTACTGATATATAGTAGTGAATACATCATTCATTCTATAAATATATAATATTTATTCTATCCTTCCATCAGTGAGCACATAGATTGATTCCTCACATGTGCTATTGTGAACAGTACCTCCAGAAATACTGGAGTTCAGGATATGCTGGTTTCGGTCCCCCTGCAGATGAAATAGCTCATACGGCAGAACCATTTTTAGCTTTTCGAGAGTTTTCCGTAGTCGTCTTTACTGGCTTTCCTAATTTACCTCCTCACCACAGTTTATAGCAGTTTCCTTGGCATCACATCATCACCAACAATTTTGTTGTTTATTTTGGTTTGGGGGATCAAAACCAGGATTTTCCCATGTTAGGAGGATGCTCTGTCAGTGAACTATGCAACCAGCCCAGTTTGCTCATTTTTAATTAATTGTTTTATTGATTATTTTAAAGTTTTATGATTCCTGAGTATGTTAGTGTTTTATCAGGTGAAGTTGGCAGGATTTTCTCCCACTCTAGTAGACCATCTCTTTAATTCTGTTCATTGTTTCCTTTGATTCACATGCTTCTTAGTTTCATGCGATTCCATTTGTCTATTTTTCACTTCATAACCATCTCCCTGGGCTCTATGCTCAAAAAAATCCTGTGCGGATGGCTTGAATTGTATCCTGTTTTCTTCTAGTGATTCCATAGTAGTAGGTTTTCCACATAGGCCTTTATTTTAAGTTGAATTTTGTATTGTTCAGTGCCTCCATCTTTGTTGTGCCTGTTTAAGATTGGTTTGACCATTCAGGGTCCTTTGTACTTTCATGATGAATTTTAGAATTTTTTCCCAATTCTATGAAGAATGTCACTGATGGGAATTTTATTGAGTTGATAGGAAGTTTGAGACCATACAAATATTTTAACAATCTAAATTCTTATAATCCAGGAGCATGAAAATTTTTCCATTTTTTATGTGCTTCAGTATCTTTGATCAGCATTTTATAGGTAAACTTACTCTCAAGTATTTAAATTTTTGATTACTATGAATGGGGTTGCTTTCATATTGTCTTTCAAAAATATTGTTGAAATGCTTAGTATAAAAGTGCCGTTTTTAAATTCTGTAACTTTACTGAATTTATCAATTTTAATAATGAGAAAAGTGAAATATTTAGGTTTTTCTGTATGTGGTATCATATTACCTGCAAAGAAAGATATCTTGATTTCCTTGCTTCCTACTTTTGTTCCTTTTTTCTTTCTCTTACCTGGATGCTCTGAGTTAAATTCCCAGTACTATGTTGAATAGAAATGAAGGGTGTGGTCGTATGACTCAGGTTCCACATCTTAGTGGAAATGCTTTCAGTTATTCAACAATCACTATGCACTGTCCGCAGGTTAAAAAGTCTTTACCATCCTGAGGTATATTTCTGCTACACTTAAGTTGTTCACAATCTCTGTAATTGTTTCTCCATATGAGAACATCATGTGACTTTTATTCTGTTTTCTGTTGTGATATATACTGTATGTTGGAAGAGCTGAAGGATGTGATTAGAAGGCTAAAAATTTGGGGTTGGAAACCTCAGAGCTGGAAATGAATGTCTGAAGAGGATGGCAAGGACTGGAGCTCCTCCAGAGAAGCCAAAAAGGAAGATTTCTTCTCCTTTCCCTTTTTATTCCATCTAGAGCACAAGCCTGTTGGCTAGTGACACCCATACCCAGGGCGTGTCTTCTCTCCTGAGTCTGAGGCTTACAAGTGAATCATCAGGAAACACTCAGAATCGCGCTCCACTACTCCACTGGGCGTTTCTTGATCCATTTGGATGAATGCAATTAGCTATCATGCAGGATAAATCCTACTTGATCATGGGGAATGATATACCTATGTGCTACTGGAATTTTTTTACTAGTATTTTTTTGAGAATTTTTGCATCTATGTTTGGTGAGGATATTTTTCTACAGTTTTATTTTGAGTTGATGTCGGTCCTTGTCTATCTTTGCTGACCTCATGGAAGCAGTGTGGAAAATATCTTTCTCTTTCAATTTTTGGCTTTATTTGAGACCTGATGTTAGTTCTTTCTTACAGGTTTTGTGGCATATGAAATGTTGATACACTGTTCAAACTCCTTGATCTCTAATCCCTCCAATCAATGCCATATTGAAAAACTACTCATTGCATTTTCCTTTACAGCATCTTCCCACTAGTTTTTAAGGGTTGTTTTCACTTCCGTTAAGTATCAACTCTTTTCCATTTCTATTCTATTATTAGTGGGGCTTTGGGAAAGATGGGGCACTAACCAGCTATGGTGCTCTGATATTTAAAATTAAAACCATCATCCCTTGACATTTAAATTCTCAAACTAACAATTTCTACATAAGTGAAAACCTATAGGAGAAAAGCAAAAATTGTGGATCCTGAGGATATATTTTATTTTCTGTTGCTATGAATAATCACAGTCCTTAGAAACTTTCTAACTTTAAGCAGCAGGCCCTATTTGCCTGAAAAAAAATAGAGCTTATTTCGCTATTCTCATTGTCCAAGAAATTGATCTCTTTTAGCCCTAGGAGTCCGCAAACAAATAAAGGCTTGACTTTCAGAAAATATCTTTGCTCTTGACTACAATCAACACTACCCACATTTTACAAGCCCTGACTTCCACCCATATAAAACTGCTTCTGGCGTATCTACATCACTCTCATGTCTTCTATTCCTCTCAGAAGTTTCTCTTGGCTCTGGTCCACTACTGATAGTTCTAGCATACCAGAAACAATGTGTATTTACTTTTACTTTGTGTTTAATGTCTTCAGACATCATTTTAATCTTATTCTACAACGTTTTCATCATTTAGCTTCATTTCAATAGGTGCTATAACAATGTCACATTGATGGTGTGGAACACAAAATGGAATGTGATACTCCAGTCATATCAGAGCAGAAAACAATATTTTATTGTCTTATCCAAATGTTACATTAACACCATTGTCCTAAAACTAATGAATTTTTTAAATTCTGCTTGGAGTAAACAAAGAATTTTTTTTACTTTCCCAGGTGGAGTTCCCATATTTAGATTATAATTTTGTAATTTGTATATCTGGTCACACACACACACACATAATTATAGACAAACATGTACATACTTATGTAATATGTAAACATATATACATGTATACACATACATGCATATATATTACATTTTTTATTTTTAAGATGGGACTTGCAATGCCTTCCAGGCTGGCCTTGAACTCCTGGGCATGTGACCCTGATCCCTCTACTTTATCCCCACCGGCAGCTGAAACTACAGGTGCAGGCCACTGTATTTGGCTACACTTGGCTGATTTTTTTTATTGCCTTGACCAAGATAATTGTTTCGACATTCAGTATTTATGTATCTCTGTTTAAATTGGAAATAAACAGTCAGGAAGCTCAATGTTCTCTCTGAGCACAGCACCACTGGTTTTCCATGCAAGTGGTGATAGACTCCAAAATCTAATATCTGTATTGTGTGATCATTTTCTCTAAATTACATCAATATTTTATAAGCCTTGTTTCACCAGGCCTGGGATTAGTGTAACTGAATAACAGAGGGCGACATAGCACTAATTAGGAAAGAAAGAAACATCCATTGAAAGTCTTATCACATCTCTCAACAGTGGGAAAGCACAGAGTAACTTTCTGTGGGAAACTATGGGTGCGTGGTGCTGCATCTGGCCTGCTGAGCACTAAGACCCAAAACCTGGAAGCAGAGATGGCGAACCTTCTAGAGACGCGCTCGCGACCTGAAACCAAAACCCACTTATTCATCACAAAGTGCCTACACTGGAATTAAAACTGAATAGTTAGGTTTTGCTTAGAAAAAACTCTCTCATTAACATCTTTTGTCTTAAAAGAAAAGCATGTGTGCCATAGGTTCACCAGCACTAGCGGTTCGTTTCCCCTGTGCTCAGCACCTGCCCCTCAGTTCCTCCTCCTGCTACTGAACTGGCGCTGCCTCACTGAGTTCTGTGACGCCAAAGCAAAGGAGGAAGATCAGAGGCCAGAAAGCAGCCAAGATCACCTCGGCAGGTTTTAGATGATAGGTAAAGGGGAAGCGGGTAACCCAACTTCATGCACGCTACCTATTTCCAAGCGCTGGGTCCCGCAGCCGCTTCCCTGCCTGCTGAGACACTTTCCAGACACCAGTCTGTGTGTTCCTGCCCCTCAGCCACGTTCCTGGTGCTCACCCTAGTCCTGAGGGTAAAATCCACTCTGAGGGAGTACAAGTCCCTTATGATCCTGAGACTCATGTACGTCATTCTTTTCTAAAGTAAGTCCTAGGAAAAATAAGTTTCCCTAACACTGACATAACATTGATTTTCCAGGAGATGCAGGAGCCCAGTCAATGACCCATTTTTAAAGGTGCTGAGACGCAACTACTCCTCTGGTGGAGTTCCTTGTCTCTTCTGCTATGTCCAGTACCCTGTAGGGGCTGCTGGCCTCTCCTCAGGTACCTATCTGGAGACAACCAGATTCAAGGCATCAAAGGCTTTGAGGCCTAATGTAGGAAGAGAGAATCTTCCTCCCACCTGAGGAAATCCACTGTGCACTGGAGCGACTCAGCTGAGTACATGTCACCTCTGAGTGTCACGGGTCCTGGGGAATGAAGGGAGAGCAGACTACAAATTCTGAATAGCCAAGGAGGACAAGTGTGAACAAAAGCCTTTGGAATCCGGTGCAGGGAAAGCCATGGTGCTCCTATCCCATAGCACGGAGATGCCCCAGATTTGCTTAGCTATGGTGGCTGATATCCTTCAGTGTTGGACATGGGAACTGTGCATTGGCCCAGGGGAGTTTGCTTACCATTCACCATTTTATCTTTCAATAAAACAAAAGGGAGCCTCTTACTTCTCATAATCTAATCTCCTTGCAGACTTACTGCCACCAAACTTAACAATTTTAAGATAGTTTTGCTGACTGCACACTGTGATAATATTTTCTCCAATTTCAGGTGCCCCATTTGGAAAATAGAAGATCATTTGTGCTGGTGGATATCTTGGAACAGTGGCATGTTTCTGCAGACATTAGTTATTTATGAGTAATATTGAAGAAAGAATGGTGAATAACTCAAACTAGTATTTTTCAAAAGCTATTAAGAGAAAGGATGCTAAATCCCAGTGCTCAGCAGTTACTTTTCAAAAAACTTGTTTTATTTTTCCTGAGTATTAAAAAAGTGGTCATCAGGGGTAAGCTGCCTGGGAACTCCACTGTAGGCCCACCCTGCCACAGGCAACTTAGCTGAAGCCTGCATCAGGGGTGGGCTGCCTGGAACCTCCCCCAAGGGCCCGCCCTGCCACTGGGAACATCAAGGAGGATTGCCTCAGGCGTAAGTTCCCTGGAACCTCCCCTGTGGGTGCACCCTGCCACCTGGAACAACTCAGAAGCCCGCCCAAGCCTGAAAACTGTTCTGGACTGCTTCCGCTGGGCCCGCCCTCCCATCTGTAACATCAGAAGACATCAGCAGGCTCCAGTTAGTGTGAAAACATTTGGAATTTGCTCCCAGGTGGTGAACCTTGGACTACAGTGGATTAACTGTATCAGTGTGGTGAGTATGCCCTAAAATAGAGGTGCACAGTGGATAAATACAGGCAGTAGTAAAACCCCTTCCAACTAACTGTAAGACTTTGGTGAATCTGAAAAGAGTGTTGTGATCCCCTCCTACACATAGAAAATGTCAGGCAGAGTGAAAACGACAAAACAAAAAAGCAAAATGCAGTCTCAAACATATAGTTCACCAGAAGCAAGTATAAGAGACATTGAAA
Source organism: Hydrochoerus hydrochaeris (assembly GCA_004027455.1). Lineage (NCBI taxonomy): Eukaryota > Metazoa > Chordata > Mammalia > Rodentia > Hydrochaeridae > Hydrochoerus > Hydrochoerus hydrochaeris. Next base: position 28,172 of record PVLA01004418.1, read on the forward strand.
TAGAGGACCACAAAAGTAACACAGCAGGAATCTCTGAAAAGATAGCAAGTGAAATAAAAAAACAACTCCATCAGGCTATAGAGAAAATCAAATTAGAAGTACTCTCCCATGTAAAGATAGAAATAACAACCTTAGGAAAGGAGTTGTTGAATGCTGCTAAGGAAAAAATAAAGAAAAAAGTACATGAGCATGGGAAACTGATTGAAACTTTGAATGAACAATATAGAAAACAAGCAGAATACATGAGACAAACTCAAGGAGACATCCAAGAAACAAAAAATTCTATTGAAAACATGAAAAACTGCTTAAAGGAAGCTGAGGATAGGATTTCAGACCTTGAGGACAGGATCTCAATTAGTGATCAGGGAAGGATACAACTTTTAAAAATAACAAAGCAGAATGAAATGATAATCCAGAAGCTTCATGATGATGTCAAGAGCAACAATATAAGAATAATGGGCATTAGCAAAGATACAGGAGTCCAGGCAAACAACATACATAAAGTATTTACAGAAATAATAGCAGAAAATTTCCCAAACATGGGGAAAGAATCTGATATGCAGATAAGTGAGGCATATAGAACACCAAACAGTAACAATTAACATAAATTCACACCCAGACATAATAATTATGATCTCAGATATACAGCTTAAAAAAAGAATACTAAAAGCTGTCAGAGAAAAGACACAATTCACCTATCAAAGAAAGCCCATTAGAATCATGGCAGACTTTTCAGCACAAACCCTCAAGTCAAGAAGAGCTTGGAGTATGGTATTTCAAGCCCTGAAAGAAAACAACCTTCAACCCAGACTGATGTACCCAGCAAAATTTCATTCAAATTTAATGGAGAAACAAGATACTTCCATGACAAAGAACAACTGAAGAAATTCATGTCCACCAAAGCAACCCTAGAAAGAGTACTGAAAGACATACTAGACAGAGATGAAAATGACAACAATCCCCAAAACAACAACAGAAAGAAACCACCAGGTGGAATAAGCAATTAAATAAGAGGAGAAGCAGAAAGAAACAACTGGAACATAACATGGAAAAGTCGAGCCAGTACATATCAGTGATAGCCATAAATATAAATGGCCTCAATTCACCTATAAAAAGAAATAGATTGACATAATGGATCAAGAAACAGGATCCCACAATATGCTGTATACAAGAAATACATCTAACCCAAAAGGAAACTCAGATTAAAAATCAAAGGACGGAAAACAGTATTCCATACAACAGGAACCCAGAAAAAAGCATGGTAGCTATTCTATTTGCAGACAACATGAACTTCAAATGTAAAATAATTAAAAGAGACAGAGAAGGTCACTACATACTTGTTAGTGGAAAAATTCAAGAGGAAGAACTAACAATTATAAATATATATGCACCAAATACAGGAGCACCCAACTATGTAAGACAGATACTAATGGACGTGAAAAACCAAAAACACAAGAACACAATTATAACAAGAGATCTTAACAGCCCATTGTCACAAAGAGATAGATCAACTAGACAAAAAGTCAGCAAAGAAATAACAGAACTGAATCATACCTGTGAGCAATTGGACTTAGTAGATGTTTACAGAGTGTTCCACCCAACCACATCAAAATACACATTCTTCTAAGCTGAAAATGGGACATTCTACAAAATAGACCATATATTATCCCATAAAATATTCTTAAGTAAATGCAAAGGTATTGAAATCATACCATGCATAATATCCAACCATAGTGCACTGAAATTGGAAATTAATAGCAAAAGAAATTGCAAAACCTGCATAAATACAGGGAAATTAAATAACAGCCTTTTGAACAACCAGTGGGCTACAGATGAAATTAAAGAAGAAATAAAGCAATACCTATAATTTAATGAATATATAGAAATAACATACTGTAATCTATGGAATGCAATGAAAGCGGTCTTAAGAGGGAACTATATAGAAATAAATTGTCATATCAAGAAAACAGAATGAGCACAAATAAACAACCTAATGCTCCATCTCAAGTTTCTAAAAAAAGAAGAGCAAGCTAAACCCAAAGCTCATAGAAGAGAGGAAATTGTAAAGATTAGAGCAGAAATCAATGCAATTGAAACTAAAACAAATAAACAAAGAATTAATGAATCAAAAAGTGTGTTTTTTGAGAGAATAAACAAATTTGACAAACCCCTAGCTAACCTTATCAAGAGAAACAAAGAAAAATCCCAAACTCAAGCAATAAGAACTGAAAATGGAGAAATTACTACAAATCCCATGGAAATTCAAAAGATCATGAATACCTACTTTGAAAATCTCTACTCACATAGACTGGAAAACACAGAGGAAATGGACAGATTTCTAGAAACATATGAATTACCAAAGCTCCAACCAAGAAGATATAGCAATTTTGAACAACCCAATATCAGCTATTGAAATAGAAAATATAATTAAAAACATACCAACAAAGAAAAAGCCCAGGTCCTGTTGGATTCACAGCTGAATCCTACAAGAAATTTAGAGAAGATTTGATGCCAGTACTCCTTAAACTCTTCAATGAAATTGAGAAAAAAGCAATCCTCCCTAAATCATTCCTGGAGGCAAGTATTACTCTGATACCAAAACCAGAGAAAGATCCCACCAAAAAAGAGAACTATAGGTCAATCTCAGTAATGAACATTGATACAAAGACTCTCAACAAAATACTAGCAAATAGAATGCAGCAAATCATCAAAGAGGTTATACATCATGACAAGGTGGGGTTCATTCCAGGAATGCAGGAATGGTTTAACATATGCAAATCAACAAATGTAATACACCATATCAACAGAGCCAAAAACAAAAACCACATGGTCATCTCAATAGATGCAGAAAAAGCTTTTGACAAAGTCCAACACATGTTCATGATAAAAACCCTTCAGGAACTTGGAATACACCGTGTCTACCTCAACCTAATAAAGGCCATCTATGACAAACCAACAGACAACATTATACTAAATGAACAAAAACTGAAAGCTTTCACTTTAAAATCAGGAACAAGACAAGGATGTCCACTATCACCACTCCTTTTCAACATAGTTCTGGAAACCCTAGCCAGGGCAATCAGACAAGATAGAGAAATAAAAGGAGTAAAGATAGGAAAGGAAGAAGTTAAATTATCACTACTTGCAGATGACATGATACTCTATATAGAAGACCCAAAAATCTCCATTAACAGACTACTAGAAGTAATAAACAAGTTTAGCAGTGTAGCTGAATACAAAGCCAATGCTCAAAAATCAATAGCATTCCTGTACACAAACAAAAAACTCACTGAGAGAGAAATTATGGAAATATCGCCCTTTACAATAACATGTAAAAAAATGAAATACTTATCACCCTAACTAAAAATGAATCAACTTAACTAAAAATGTAAAGACCTATATGCTGAAAATTATACTATGCTGAAAAAGGAGATTGAAGAGGATATTACAAAATAGAAGGACATTCCTTGCTCTTGGTTAGGAAGAACCAACATTGTGAAAATGGCCATACTCCTAAAACTGTTATACAGATTTAACGCAATCCCAATCAAAATACCACAACATACCTCACAGATTTAGAGAAAACACTACTAAAATTCATTTGGAAACAGAAGAAAACTAGAATAGCAAAGGCAATTCTAGGCAAGAAAAGCAAGGCAGGAGGCATGTCAATTCCTGACTTGAAGCAGTACTATAAGGCCACAGTGATAAATCAACTTGGTACTGGCAAAGAAATAGGCCTGAGGGTCAATGGAACAGATTAGAAGATGCAAGCACAACTACAAAGACACTCAGCTGCCTGATATTTGACAAAGGGGCTAAATATGTCCACTGGAAGAAGGATAGTCTCTTTAATAGATGGTGTTGGAAAAATTGGCTCTCCACATGCCAAAGACTGAAACTAGATCCAAGCCTATCACCATGCACAAAATTAAAGTCTAAATGGATCAAAGACCTAAATACTAAAACAGAAACACTAAACCTACTGGAAGACAGGGTAGGTAGAAGTCTTGGAGACATAGGGGTAGGCAGACAATTCATGAACAAAACCCAAACTGCACGGGTAACACTTCAAAGAATCAACAAATGGGATCTCACATTATTGAAAAGTTTCTGCACTTCAAAGGAAATCACCAACAGAGTGAAAAAAAAACCCACAGAGTGGGAAAGAATTTTAGCCAGCAACCCCTCAGACAAAGGACTTGTGTCCAGAACATATAAAGAATTGAAAAACAGCAAGCCCCCCAAATTCAAAGACCCTCTCTAAAAGTGGGCATCTGAGATGAACACACAGTTCTCAGAGAAAGATATACAAATGACAAATAAATACATGAAGAAATGTTCACCATCACTGGTCATTTGAGAAATGCAAATTAAAACAGCATTGATTCCACCTCACTCCCGAAAGAATAGCTGCCATGAAGAAATCAACTGATAACAAATGTTGGCAAGGCTGTGGGGAAAAAGGAACACTGCTCCACTGTTGGTGGGAATGTAGACTGGTGCAACCACTATGGAAATCCATATAGAGAATTCTCAAAGACTAGGATTGAAAGCCCCAACCAACCCATTTATTCGCCTCCTGGGTATTTTCCCTGAAGAAATGAAAAGTTCATATCACAGGGATATATGCGCACCCATGTTCATAGCTGCACAATTTGTGATAGATAAATCCTGGAAACAACCAAGATGCCCATCAACTGCAGAGTGGTTGAAAAAGATGTGGCATTTTTACGCAATGGAATATTACTCAGCTATAAAAAGGGATGATCTTGAGGCCTTCATAGGTAAATGGAGACAACTTGAAACTATCTTTATTAGTGAAATAAATAAGAATCACATTTATGAATATCTTATTGTGTCTCTAGTGTAAAAAATAAATAAGAACTACAAGTGTAATAAAACCAAAATGTGTAATTGCTAATGTAAAAAAGAGAGGAAAAGAAAGTGCTCTAAGGGATATAACTGCATGTATGTTTGAGTGTGTAAAATAGATGACCATATTGCTGAATCTTAGTTGGATCTTTGAGCAGATCTGTTTGTAGTCTGACTGTTTGAATTCTTACTATGTACCCTTGAACTTTGTAACTTGAACAACTACATCCAGGATGACAGTATGTAATTTATAAACTACTGATTACTTAGTGGGGCTTTTTCTCATTTTCCTTGTTTTTTCTTTCTTTGTTTTAGAATTCTGTATTGTGGCTACCCTTTTTGCTTTTTTTTCCTCCTCTTTAAATAAAATTTTAAAAATGTATAATTGCTATTGTAAAAAAAGAGGAAATAGGAAGCGCTATAAAAGATATAGCTGCATGTATGTTTAGGTGTGTGGGATTGATGACCATATTTCTAGGTTCTTGTTGGATTGTTGAACAGATCTGTTTGCACTCTCACTGCTCGAGTGTCTACTTTGTGTGGTTTAATTTTGCAACTTGAAAAACTATTCCTAAAAGAACAGTATATAACTTATCAACTAGTGATTTCTTACTGTTATCTTCTTTTCTTGAAATTCTGTAATATTTCTACCTTTTTTCTGTTTTTTTCTCTCTAAAGAAAAAAAGAAAAAAATGGTGCGTATTCTTTTAATATGTTAAATTCTGTAAATTCACATCAGATATCTTCAAAATTGGTGGAGTAGTAGTTTTGATCATTCCTCTCATTGTTTTCTTTCTTACTTTGATTTTATCTTCTGATGATTTCACAATTAGAATGTGAGAAATTGTTTTTCACCTTTTTAACATTACTGTAATTGATGATGTGCAAAGTTTAGCAGTATCTGCCCCCTAAAGGCATACTAAGTATCTGCAATGACAATTAAAAGATCAAAGGTCATGCGATAGATGGATATCTTTTACCTTGCTATAAGAAAGAAAATATAAGAAGATCTTTTGCATATTTGAGTAGTGAAAGCTGTGAACTTGTAATCAGGCTTTGCAAGGAGAATAAGAGAACACAGGACACATAATTTATAGCATTACTTTGTAATGGTCACCCAAGAGTTAAATACAAGAAGTGTGGGAGATTTGTTCACACACTGAAGGCCTGGAGAATCAACCAAGAGCTTGGATACCACAGCAGTGTCCTACATGAGTCTGGCTGAAGACCCAGAACCCATGAGAGTGCCCCACACAAGCCCAATTGGAGGCCTAGAGTCCATGACATGCCAGTCTGTTTCACAAATCAATGCTGGGAAGGCCCAAAGTTCAGCAATTGGAAGCTAGAAAGTCTATGCCAGCAGGGGATCTGTGCCAGCTGGGTGAGACTTCTGTACTGGAGCCAAGAAGTGACATTCAAAATAAGGACCAGAGTGCCCCCAAAATACCACACCCATCCTCAGTGATAATGTGGCCCCTCCTCTTCATTGTGGGACACTCCTCAAACTCTTCAATGAAATTGAAAGGGAAGCAATTCTCCCTAACGCATTCCTGGAAGCAAGTATACTCTAATACCAAAACCAGAGAAACACTCAACCAAAAAAGAGAACTACAGGCCAATCTCCCTAGTGAACATAGATGCAAAAATTCTCAATAAAATATTGGCATACAGAATGCAGCAAATCATCATGAGGATTATACACCACAACCAAGTGGGATTCATCCCAGGAATGCAGGGATGGTTTAACATATGCAAATCAATAAATGTAATCTACCATATCAATAGAACAAAAAAGAAGAAAAGAAGACCCCCTAAACTCCATTGAAAGACTCCCAGGTATAATAAATAAGTTCAGTAACGTAGCTGGATACAAAGTAAACACTCAAAAATCAATAGAATTCCTATACAGAAACAACAAAATCACTGAGAGACAAATAAGAGAAGCCACACCCTTCACAATAACATCAAAAAAAAAAGAAATAGTTAAGAAGTAAAAGATCTATTCAGGGAAAATTATAATACCTTGAAAAAGAAATCAAGAGGACCCCAGAAAATGGAAAGACATCCCTTGTTCATGGATAGGAAGAACAAACATTGTGAAAATGGCTATTCTCCCAAAATTTTTATACAGATTTAATGAATTCCAATCAACATACCATGAGCATACCTCACAGATCTAGAGAAATCACTCCTAAAATTCATCTGGAACCAGAAAAGACCTAGAAGAGCTAAGACAATTCTGAGCAAACAAGGCAAGGCAGGAGGCATCGCAATCCCTGACTTGAAGTTATACTACAAATCTATTGTGATAAAATCAGCATTGTACTGGAATAAAAACAGACCTGAAGATCAATGCAATAGATTAGAAGATACAACTACAAACATACTCAGCTACCTTATCTTTGATAAAGGGGCCAACCATGTTCACTGGAAGAAAGAGTCTCTTTAATAAATGGTGCTGGAAAATTGGCTGTCGATACCCCCAAAACTGAAACTGGACCCATGCCTATCACCATGTACTAAACTAAAGTCAAAATGGATCAAAGATCTAAATAGTAAAATAGAAACACTAAATCTGCTGGAAGGCAAAGTAGGTAGCAATCTTGAAGTCATAGGGGTAGGTAGAGAATTCATGAACAAGAATCAAACTGCACTGGAAATACTTCCCAGAATCAATAACTGGGATCACATCTTATTAAAAAGTTTTGCATGTTAAAAGAAATCCCCAGCATAGTGAAAATAATACCCACAAAATGGGGAAAAAAATCTTAGTCAACTGTCCCTCAGACAAACTGTCCCTCAGTCCTTCTTTCTAGAACACATTAAGTATTTTAAAAAACCAGACCCCCAAAATTCAAAGACCCAATCCAAAAATGGGCATCTGAGATGAATACACAGTTCTCAGATGAAGAAATACAAATGGCAAATAAATACATGAAAAAAATGTTCAGCATCATTGGTCACTAGACAAATGCAAATTAAAACCACACTGAGATTCCATCTCACTCCTGAAAGGATGGCCAAGATCAAGAAAACTACCAACAACAAATGCTGGAGAGGCTGTGGGGAAAAAGGAACTCTTCTGCAATCTTGGTGAGAGTTCAGACTGGTGCAACCACTGTGGGGGTCAGTCTGGAGGTTCCTCAAAAGCTGGGGTTGGAGGTCCCATTTGACCCAGCTATTCCATCCATGGACCTATTCCCAGAAGAAATGAAATCACTGTATCACAGTGATATATGTGTACCCATGTTTATAGCAGCACAATTTAATAGCCAGATCTTGGAAACAACCTAAATGTCCATCAAATGAGGAATGAATAAAAAAGATGTGGTATTTTTATACAATGGAGTACTACTCAGCTATAAAGAATGATCACACTGAGATATTTATAAGTAAATGGATGCAACTCAAGACCATACTCATAAGTGAAATAAATCAAACTCACTTGTGTAAATGCCATATTGTCTCCCTAGTGTAAGAAATGGTAAGAGTACATAAGATACAAAATCCTCAATAAATACAGTGGAAGGATAAGAATCTGCTCAAAGGGGAAAATAATATCTCAGGGAAAGTGAGGAAAAAGAAAAAGGAAGGGAAAAGAAAAAATATTAGAAATTGAATAAACAAACTTAGGACAGTTAAGATGATTGTGCTACAAATTCTATAAGTTCTTGGAACAAAACAGCTAACATTCATAGGATTGGAACAATTTTGCATGTTTGTGTCTGTTGATCTGAAGAACTCTTGAGGATCATTATGTAAAATAACAACCTAGTTCTGTTCCTACCACCTTGCTTGGAAGGCCTACATCATCATTGTTTTGGGCCCTTTGCTATTGTTATTTATTTGTCTTTTTGTTTCATATTTTTCTAGTAATCCATTTTGTTTTGTTTTTCCCTCTAATACAGAGAGGACAGGTATACATGTAGAGGCTTTTACATGCACAGAACTTCTCCTAAACAGTTTAAGAGATACAATTATATTATGCATGATGAAATGAACAGCTACCTTGAAGAAAAAGAGACATTGTGGCATCCATTTCTGATTTCCTATCGTCGTACTGCAGAAACCTGTAATACTTTTATTCTTTGTTCAGAGTGGTTTTACTCTGTTTTGCATTATTTAAGATCAACCTACATGAAGGTATGGACAGCTATTTTGAAGAGAACAAGAGACATTTTGGTAGCCATTCTTGATTTCCCTATTGTTTGTTTTTGAAGGCCTGTAATGCCTTCATCACTCTGTTCTGATCAGTTTTATACTGTTTGGTTTTCTATGAATTCATTGTGTGTGAAGAGATAGACAACTATTTAGAAGAAAAGAAGAGACATTATGGAGATCTCCTGTTGTCTTGCTTTGAAATCTCTGTTGCTTACATTGTTTTCTTCTGATATGCTTTGTTCAGTTTTGTTTAGTTTTATCCTCTTTAAAATAAAAATAAATAAATAAAAATAAAAAAGAAAACAAAAAGATAATTAAGATAGGGTCCCACTGTGTAGTTCAGGCTGACTTTGAATTCACTATGGAGTCCAGTCTGGCCTTGAACTTCCACCGACCCTCCAGCCTCAGCCTCCCAAGTGCTAGAAACACATGAGTGCCCCACAAATGTTTTCTTCTTTCTACTCAATTCTATACTCTCTCTGAGAGACTGATTATGTCCATGATAAAGAAAGACAACCTCAGTGCCATGTTCCAAATGACTAAAGTGGCCACTTTAACAGCATCCATGAGGAGAAATGCCAATTTATTTCACTTCCTAACCAAAACTTAGTGTTAAGAAAATAAAACTCCTGACATCAGATATGTCACTCACTTGGGAAATATTTTCTATTCTCTCTCCTGAAATCCTCTCTGAGATATGTAAGCATTTTTATTTATGTGACTCTCACAAATCTGAACAACATTAAATAAGGCATAAATATATAAAAGAGAAAATAGAATAACTTGAATTTTTAAAAATAATTATATTGACCATATAAATAAGTTGTATCACTTTAAAATATGTATATGGTATTTATTCTAATTAATATACATAGTTATACTCAAATATAAAATTTTAAATAGAAATGAGGAATTTCTAATAAAATTTTATCTTTATTTTTCACCTTAATCTCACTTCAGCTTCTCGCTAAACAAACTTATGAATTATTTCAGTTCATAGTTTTTTACATCTAATACATGTATAAATTTATAAACAATATGTGATGGTGTTTTGCCTTTTTAAATTTACATGAACTTTATCCCATCTTATTTATGTGTAAAATTTGATTTTTTTACTCAGATATAGAAAATTTATGCCTGTAGGCATTTTTTTTTTTTTAGATTTAGTTTCATGAAAATGCCATATGTCACTTTCTGGTGTACACTGGAATTATTCAAGGCCATCAGTAATAGTCCTGGACTTAACAAGACAAATTTACAAAGCTCAATTTGTCACACAGATGTTAATTCTCTCGTGTCACAAGAGATCCCGCAGCAGTCACCACTGTTCACGGACTATGTTTTGAAATTTCTTTCTCCCCTTTCTCCCACACAAGTGCTCAGGCGTAAGGAAACAAGATCAAACAGGCCAGCCAGGCTTAGAAGCTACAAGTCCCAAATCAGAGCTCAAACATCGGTAACTGAAAAATCCTTCCACAAACTTATGGAACTTTCTAAGAATTTACAACTCTTTTATGGCCCGGATGGAATTTATCAACAAGGTTCATTTTTACAGTAGCAACATTAGCCAGGAATGGAGCTGACAGGCTTCCAGGAGCAGAGAGAGGAGTTAACCTAATTTTATCAGTAGAATGAGGAAATATTTTTCTTGTCATCTCTCCTCTTTTCTCTTTGTGTTTTCAGCATTTCCCAAATAAACTCTCTGTACTCCAATACTTTTTTAAGGCTGACTTCTGGAAGAACTTGGTGTTAGAGATTTAGCTACCAAAGTGGTCCTGGGAAGCAAACACACAAAATGAGATAATGGAATTAAATTATTCACAGTCAGAGGGCAGCAAAGATCCCACTATTATTGGTAAGTGGGGAAGTGACACATCCTAGAGCACGGGGTGTCACAATTACTTGTGGTTGGCGTGGGATTCAGGGGTAGTTGCTGCAGTAGCTTATGTGATAGCACTGGCATTTGAGAAGTGTGCTGATGGCAGTAATCTTATGTGCCATGGGGCACATTGTTAGACACCACCAGGGAAGACTATAAACAAAATGGAACCGGAAAGCACCCTGGGTCTTGTGTGTGACATACATTAGATCTCCCAGTGAAGTCTTAAAGCCTGAAAAGTTTCAGGCAATGACAGAAAAGGCATATTGGGGCCGGGGTTTTAGCTCAGTAGCTTAAGTGTCTGCTTGGCAAGCATAAGGTTGTGAGTTCAATCCCTGGTACCAATTTTTTTTTAAAAAAAAAAAGCATATTGTTCATTAAATTAACTTTCACCTTTCATGAATAGTAATTCTTTTCATGTTCAGATATAGACCTTACTGAAAAATGACAAAATTGAAAAAAAAGAAATTCATAAAACTACAGGAATTATAGGTCATAAGCAGCTACTCATGAACAGTTCTAGTTATTGTGGTAGCCTTCTGATTACAAAACATGGTTCTGCTAGTTCCTCTAAGTTTCCATCCCTATTTGCTTAGTATAAATATAACCTTCATTCACCAGTTTTCTGGGCTGACAATGTATCTGAGTAAACTGAAGTTCTCCAAGTACAGCTTCTGAGCTCTTGATGTCACACAGTCTGCATAAATCTTTTTATTAGCTGGGACTTAACTGATACAGTTTCATTATTGATCTCTAAGATGAACCACATGACATGCAAACCCGCTGCTACAGTTCCTGGCACTCATCTCTGTATGAATTCATCATAGCAGAGACCTTGGTGCAACAGGGCTTTCCTACAACACAAGGGACAGGGGTGACTTGCAACAGGAGACATGGAAAGTGACACCCTCACTCTACTTCTTTGTAGACTTGGGTAGTCTGGGTCAGACACAGGAACCAAGAAAGCTAAGATAGGTGGAAATCTCAGCTTACTCAGAGATCTGACACAAGATGGGATAGAAGAGGAAGAAAGACAGGCGAGTTTGCCCTGAATAATACCCAGACCCAAATTGTGGAGCCAATTCCACACACTGGTAGTGTCTACACTTTGCTGCATGACTCCATAGCTGCCTTCTCTGCATCCATGGAGAATGAGTTTTCAAGGAAACACGTTGAAAAATGTCCCCAAGTTCAAGGATAAACACATTAGCGTCTCCATCCTTCTCACCCAGTTTGTCCCTGTTCATTTAGCATCTTGGGCAGGAATAGTGCCAATAGGCAGATTGTGTTTTACTAGTGCCATTCAATACTAGTGTTAGGTAGTGATTTTAAAAATTGGGATGATTTTAAACCTGAAAGAGTCCCAGGTTCTTCCCTTGGTGACCCCAGAAGTACTTCACTTCTAACTTGGCTGTCTTTGGAGATGGTTTCATAAATTTGGGTCACACTGATTGCACCACAAAACCCTGAAGAAAATTTTTTAATTCTAAAAACTCAGTTTTATTACTAAATGGAAAGAGATCTCCAAAGTTACATGTCTAAGTTAATCATCAGCTACCTCTTCCTTCCAAAGAAGCTTTCTCCTTGCTGTGAGATGATTCTCCCATTGGTAGAGATGTCCCTTTAAACCCTAGTAGCCAAAATTGAGCTCCTTCTTTGGTGTTTTGAGGAAAATCAATATTCTGTGACTCTCCTGCCCTGTGGTGAGAGTAACTTTCTTGCACTATGTTGGCCAGTAATGTTGGCAGATGGACATTTGGCCAAAAGTACACTTAAGACACAATTTAGTGAAAAGTTCAGTATTAGAACTACAGATTTGCAACCATGCACAGGAAAGAATCTACCTCATGCACATAGGCTGATCACATTACCTATGCATGCTTAATATCCTAGGCAAAGGAAACTAATACCATATAGTTTTATAAAGAGTTAACTTTAATGTATTTATTCAACATTAAAGCATATTTCAACAGTTTTTGCACTCCACGGAGCCTGAGCCCAGTACCTTGTGCATGTTAGAGAGACAAACTTTCTACCTCTGAGCTACACCCTCAGTTGTTACTCAATTTTTCATATATATATATATATATTATATTTAATATGAATGTTTTCTTTTTTATTTTAAAAGTCTTAATTTTTGCCTTTGGCAATTGATATAAACGTGAGGCAAGGTAGTATTTTAACTAATCTTGTTCTCCAACCAAAGACCATCTATTTATTCATTTACTTACATATGTAAGAAATATTTAACTGTCTTCTAGGTTTCTCACATTGTTGCAGGTGTAGCATTACCACACACACACATACACAGAAAATAATTTCAGTCTCTTCAATCCAAAGTTGACACTAATGTCTGACTATGTATTGATATGCCTTTGATTTGGTCTTAAAATTTGAGTATATGATTTCTCAGGGAATCACAATGTGACTGAAATGACAAAACAATAAAAAGTAAATCATTCTTAGAAATATTGTGACATGGAGTTTCCAGATAAGACAGTGTGCATGGTAAAAGTAAGTTCATGAAAAATGCCACGTATTTTTTCAAGTTTCTGTTGATCTTTTGAAGGCTTACAAGCACCAGAGATAGAGACAGAGCACTGACTTTTAAAAGAAGATCACATTTGGTATCTCGCCCACAAGGCGGTGCATCTTGCTAAGACACATTTCCTGTTCTCCTTCTGAGCTTGTGTTCATTCTTTCACAGTGAGTTTAAACTTTCTTTACACTAACAAATCAAGATTTATGTACTCCAGATACTCTGAAAATGAACTGCTCCCTAGGACCACTGATTGTACTACTATTCTTAATGTTTGGTAAGTAAAATGACCCTGAAAGTTTACAGTCTTTTACTCCATTTTGATGCATTTTTAGCAACAATTTTCTTTGAGGAAGAACTCATGAAGCTGAGGGTAAGGTGCCAGGAATTGTTATTGTTTTGCTTTTTCTTTTTAGGAGGAAGCAGTGGAGACTCAGTGACCCAGACGGAAGGTCGGGTGACTCTCCCTGAAAGAGCTCGCCTGACCATAAACTGTTCCTATGAAGCCACAGGCTTCCCTTTCCTGTTCTGGTACATCCAATACCCTGGAAGAGCTCCACAGCTCCTCCTGAAAGCCACAAAGGACAAGGAGAAGGGAAGCAGCAAAGGGTTTGAAGCCACATACAATAAAGATACCAGCTCCTTCCACTTGGAGAAAGCTTCAGTGCAGGCATCAGACTCGGCTGTGTACTACTGTGCGCTGAATGACACAGTGGCAGGAACCACAGGGGGAGCTGAGCACAAACTCTGAGCAGTGACAGGGGGCCTGGCTGCTGAGTGTTTGCTTGTGAGGTGACTCTAGTTCAGGGACCAGGCACTAATCTAATACTGTCGTCATCTGCCAACCACTCCAGGCACTGCTGTGTCACCCAAATCAAAACTAAAGCAACTGCAGAGGAGCAAGAGGTAGATGTGCCTCTATACTTCCACGGTGAGAGTGAAAAGTCTTTCACAATATCTCCTCAGCCATGCTGGTGATTTGTGATTTTAAAAGCATAAAACCAGGCTTGGGCTGTAACTCAATGGTATAAGCTCCTGCCTGTACATGGTCATGGGTTCGATTCCCAGTACAAAAAAAAAAAAAAAAGAACTCTAAAAGCATAAAACCTTAAGATGAATGGAATGGTCTGTGTTCATGCTTGTGCTTAATACTAACCTCGTGATCTTGTCTCTGGTGATGTAGTGATATAGTGTATTTAGAAACACAGGTATAACATAAGGGGTGTAAATGCTTAGTATCTCTCTGATAGTCTAGTGATTTCTAGACAATAATCCATCAGAAAGGAGGAAGGAAGGAAGGAAGGAAGGAAGGAAGGAAGGAAGGAAAGAAAGAAAGAAAGAAAGAAAGAAAGAAAGAAAGAAAGAAAGAAAGAAAGAAAGAAAAGGAGGAGGGGAAAACAGTTGTAAATTTATAGAAACAAAAGATGAAACACTTCTTAGTCTGTTCTTGAGAAAACTATGTGCTATAAGTCCTCTGATATTTTCAATAGTAAGTTACCAGGACCAAGAACTGTAGAGTTCTCCTATCCTCCATAATTTCTCAGCAAGTTTTCATCAGCAGGGCAGTAGTGGAAGTAGAAAGGCAGTGTCCACAGTCTACATGAGAAATACTCTACGGAGATAAAACCCTTTTTTGGATATTGGTGGAGGAAGGAATCACAGCTTCCCCAGTACTTTTCGAACTATTTCTCCTACCAAAGGCCAATAATCTATAATAATTTCACTCTTTTCTTTCCTCATTGCATGAATTTGAGTTTTTTCCTCTCCTTTTCTTGAGAAGGGTGACTAAGAGTGACCTAGTCAGGTGACTGTGTATTTTTTCAAAGAACCAACTCTTTGATTCATTGATTCTTTGTATTTTCTTAGTCTCAATTGTGTTAATTTCTGCTCTGATCTTTAGAATTTCCTCCCTCCTATGAGCTTTGGTCTTGACTTGCTCTTCTTTTTCTAGAAGCTTGAGGTGCACTTTAGATTATTTGTGCTTGTCCTGTTTTCTAGATGTGAGAATTCACTGCTCTATGTTTCCCTCTTAGGACTGCTTTCATTGCATCCCACAAATTTCTGTAAGTTAAAAAACCCAATTTTTTAATAAATAAAATCTTTCAGTATACACAAAAATGTAATTGTGGTTTTATTTAAAAAGAAAGAACAAAGTCAGCAGGAAAATCACCCAGAAAGTAGAACAAAAATAACACAGAATGGAGAAAGTTAGCAATCCAAGAGTTTCCTGTGTACTTTAGAAGTTTCAGGGGAAAAAATATTCAAAGTGCAGGGAAAGAAATGGTCAAATAAATTATGCAATAAAATTTCCCATCGATTAACAATATGCACTTTCAGATTGAAAAGCTTCCTACGCGCCCAAGAAAACATATCCTTGTAAATTCCAGCACATCAGAGTGGAAAATGAACTTCCTCAGACTTCTAGAATGCAAAACCACATGCTCAGAAGAACAAGTGAAAGTTTGTCTTTCGAACCACTCTTTTTTTCATTTATACATATATAATCAACTCAGTAATGACATATACATGAAACAAATATTTCTGAATGCATGTATATGTATGTGTACTTGCTTCTTTTCAGGTCATTCAATTTAGACTCTAAAAAGAATGAATTTTTATCTTTACTAGTTGATCCTGTGCTAACTTTTTATCACAAACGTCTTTCCAGAAGGAAGCTGATCGCTAGTATCATCCATTCTCTGGACATAGTAAGTCACAGTTGGGACTAGGCTGGGGGGCAGGGTCTGAGATAGCATTCACTTCAAATATCAGTGGTCCTCTCGCTCTTACTCCGAACTTTGGCTTTTACGTTTCTTTTAGGAAGAGATTTTTCTTCTGTGGAAGACAAATCTTTTAGACATATTGGCTCAAAAAGATGACTTTTTTTCTCTATGAGAGAATCATGACGCTTCCTTGACTTCAAATGTGAACTCACCCTGCTGTGGAATAAACAACATGTACCTTTTTTCAGTTTATTACCAGTGAGTCAGCAGAGTTCTTAAATATTGACTCTGATCTCTGCATATTTACATTTCATCCGATCTGATTTTTGCTTTACCTATTGCTGCGTTTAGGGTCTCCTAAGGTAAGAACGTCCTAACTGGAGCATTCAGTACCATAGTTAGGAATGTGACCACAGGTGTCAGTACAGCTCAGCCGGTGCCGAATGTATGAGGGGTTCATTTCAGTGGATGAATAGACTGAGGAAAGAAACAGAGGCTCTTTTCTCCCCCACCTCCCTCGGGGTGACAGTATGAGACACCACTGTAATTGTTAGAGGGCAGAAAGGAGCATTTTGAGAAAAAACATGACTAGAGATTCCAAGTCTATGATTTATCCTAATTGGGAGGAACAAGGAAGACAACTCACTCTTTATTCATGCTCCTGTCACTGCAGCTGGGATGCGAATTGAGAATTTGGAGCCAACAGAACATACTGACAGACGCTCTTTAGACACTCAGGAAGAAGACGGCTTCAGCCAAGCTTCTCCAGTTAGTGAAGAAAATAAAACTGTGGAGACTAATGACCTGACAACCTTCATCTTTTCCTGACTTTTCCCTTCTACATTGAGGGAAGCTGAGGAAAGCAAGTCAAGCAGCATCTTTATGCCTTGAAGGAGACACCTCTGTTATAAACTGTATTTATTCAGACAGTGTTTCCTCCTACTTCCAACTGGTGTAATCAGGAATCTGGGAGAGACTCTCAGCTTATTTACATTCATTCAAATATGCACAGAAGGAAAAACCAAATTCTCATTGATTTATTGACCAAGACAGACAAGCACTTCTGCGCATCACAGCCACCCAGCCCAGACTCGGCCGTGTATTCCTGCACACCAGTGTACATTGCTCCCCAGGCATCTGCAGCCTGAGAACAAACCTGACTCTGGGCTGGAAGATCCTCCAGAGCAGATCTTCCAGTGTTTGCCATGTTGGTTTGTAGGGGGAAACTAAAAGAGGGTCAATAAAAGCATAGAGTAAGATGGGTTAGGTTCAAGTATACTCAGAAAACTTTAGAAGATTCCATGAGCTGATTGTTGCCTCATACATACATTGTTTTTCTACCTTATTTTCTATTTTACTGCATTAACTTGATGTTCTGATACACATGTATGTGGTGAGAAGAAGCAGCCGGATGAATAGCTGCACAGAGCAAGGTCAGAGGTGGCAGGGAAGCCCCAAAACCTCATGCCGTTTGGGCGGGGCACCCCTAAAGTTGCATTTAATTTATTCTTAAAAGGAACCAGTGATATTATCTCTTAAAATGCAGCCTTTAAATTTGAGAAGACATTTTTGTTGACTCCTCTCATACAAATATCACTTTAGTGTCAATATCACAATTCTTGCCATACATTAGCTTTTGACTCAGCAGAAAATTATATCTGGGTTTTTTTCCCCATTGCATAGCATTAAACTTTAAATATGGAAAGTACATAAAATGCAAAAATAAGAAACTGATAGTTCTGTACCCTATCTGTTACTAGAAATTAAGACTTGGTTTGGGGAGGAGCTATTATTTTATTTACCATAGTGCCATGCTTGGATTTTTCTTTTCCACAATGAGAAAAGGGAGGGGATATCTATCTATCTATCTATCTATCTATCTATCTATGGCATAATTCAGTAAAAAAAGAAATCAATTACCTTATTTCCTCAGTGCTTTTGATTTTCATCCTAAATTATATGGAAAAATTAACACATTTTGTGTACAGTTCTATCTATGAATATGGAATTCTAACTGTATAGATTTATGATTCCATTACAAAATCATGGTTCAGAATTTTTTATCACATTGAAAATATTTTTGTGCTATTGCACTGTAATCATACCTTGTCCATCCCTAACTCTCTGAAACCTTTGGTCTGTTGCTATCTGTATATTCTCAGAATGTCATGTTAATGGAATCAAATAGTGTCTAACCTCTCGAGAAGCCTGGGGTTGGTTAGAGGAAGCACAAGCCATTATACAGGCTCCTTATCTCCATTTCTACTAACAACCTCAGCTTTTCCTGCACCTGAATGTTTTAAACTCTCTAAATCATTTTAGAAAATGACTCATCATTATGAATGAATTTCTTTGGAGATATAATTCCTAATGCTAGAAAAACAAAACAAATTAACCAAAAATTAAAAACAAAACCCACACAAGCAATAAACAGCAAAGAGGTTTCATTGATGGTTATGCCGAATTTTATCTAAAATTTTAACAGTGGATGTTTTAAAGCTGATTTTATTGATCAAAATGTACTTTAGCTGTTTTTAGTTAGTCTCAGTTATTTATATTTTCCTGCTGGTGTTGAATGACATATCCACTAATTCTTTAGTTTACCTGTGTTACTAAGTTCTTAGTAGAATTGAAATTAGAGAAAGTATTATACTTATTGTCTCAAGTGAAGCCTGTACCTAAATAAGTTATTTTATTAGTGCAAAGATACAAGGGCCCAAACTAGAAACACATAGCATTCTACCATTAATGTAAGAAAAAACACAAAAAGGATGAAGCACAAGTCTTAGTCGTACTGTCTGCTTTATACAAGGCTCTGCTGCTTAAACAGCAGAACTCAGTAAGCATCTGTGAACTGACTTCTCCAGACTGTCTAGAGAAGCTTACTTAATATCTATAATGTAGCTACCTTTTCATTTCTGTCATTTAAGGACAGATGATGTGGTATTAGTTTGTAAATGCAGCTAAGGAGCAGTAGCATGTACTTTATTTACTTTAAGGACTTACCGAGGAGCCAACAACAGGAAAATAACATGACAAGGGTAAGTCAATACCTATCAGTTTTAGCCATCAATATTAATGGTCTCAATTCACCAATCAAAAGACACAGACTTGCAGAATAAATCAAGAAGCAAGATCCAACAATATGCTTCATGCAAGAAATACATTTAATTCAATAAGAAATTCAATATTAATGGTCTCAATTCACCAATCAAAAGACACAGACTTGCAGAATAAATCAAGAAGCAAGATCCAACAATATGCTTCATGCAAGAAATACATTTAATTCAATAAGAAATTCATAGACTGAAAGTCAAAGGATGGAAAACAATACTCTATGTGACAGGAACTCAGAAAAAAAAAAGCAAGGGTAGCTATTCTATTTGCAGACAACGTGAATTCAAGCCAAGATTGATTAAGAGAGATAAAGGTCACTATAGCCTTATCAAGGGAACAATTCAAGAGGTAGAGATAACAATCATAAGTATACATGAAACAAATGCTAGCGCATCTGACTATATAAAACAAATACTAACAGACATGAAAAATCAAATAAGCCCTAATGCAATTGCATGAGAGAATACCCTACTGTCACAAAAACACACATGAAATAGACAAAAAAAATCAATACTGAAATATTAGATCTGAACCAAACCTTTAAACAAATGGATTTAGTAGATATCTATAGCGTGTACCACCTCACAACATAAAAATACACATTCTTCTCAGATGCATGTGGGATGTTCTTCAAAACAGACCACATACTGGCTCAGAAAACATGCTTAAGTAAACTCAAAGGAATTGAAATTATCCCATGAATACTGTCATATCACAGTACATTAAAATAGGAAATCTGTAGCAAAAGAAACCACAAGAACTCCATAAACACGTGGAAACTAAATATCACCCTCCTGAACAACCAATAGATCACAGATGAAATTAAAGAAGAAATTAGACAGTTTTTTCAGTTGAATAATAATAACAATACAACATATTGCAATTTATGGGACACAATGAAAGCAGTCCTAAGAGGGAATCATACCAGCAAATACCCATATAAGGAAAAAAGAGCAAGTGCTATAAACAACTTAATAGTGAACCTCAAATTTCTAGAAATAGAAGAGCAGGCTAAGCCAAAAGTTCATACAAGGGAGGAAATTATGTATAAAGATCAGAGCAGAAATTAATTTATTGGAGGCTAAAAAAACCCAGAGAATCAATAAATAAAAGTTTGTTTCTTTGAAATATTAAATAAAATCAATAAATCCTTATCCAACCTTATCAAAACAAGACTCAAAAACATGCAATTAGGAGTGAAAGGTATAAAATCATAACAGACCCTGCAAAAATCCATAAGACCATCTATACCTACTTTGAAAACTTGTATCCTAACAAGGTGTAAAATGCAGAAGAAATGGACAGATTCCTAGGTACATATGAATTACCAAAGCTCAACTAAGAACACATAAACATCCTAAATAAAAAATGTCAGTCAATGAATCAGAAGACTTTAGTCATGACCTATCAACAAAGAAAAGCCTGGGCTCTGATGATTCACTGCTGAATTCTACCAGATATTTAGAGAAGCCAGGGATTTAGCTCAGCAGCATAAGCACCTTCCTAGCAAGCACAAGGTCATGAGCTCAATTCCTGGTTTAAAAATAAAGAAGTTTAAAAAAAAGAAATTTAGAGAATATTTACACCACTACTTCTCAAACTATTTAATGAAATTGAATGAGAAGCAATACTCCCAAATTCATTCCTGGAAGTAAACATTACCCCAATTCCAAAACTGGACAAAGACCCAACGAAGAAAGAGAATTACAGGCCAGTCTCCTATCGAACATAGATGCAAAAATCCTCAATAAGATACTGGTAAACAGACTGCAGCAAATCATCACAAAGATCATACACCATAATCAAGTGGGATTCATCCCAGGGATGCAAGGATGGTTCGACACACATTAAGTGCAATGCACCACATTAACAGAGCCAAGGTCAAAACTCCTATGATCATCTCAATAGATGCAGAAAAAATTTTGGCAAAGTTCCGCACCAATTCATGATAAAACCCTACAGAATCTCTGAATAGATGATCTTTATTTCAATCTGATAAAAGCTATCAATGACAAATGAATAGCCACCTTCATACTAAATGGACTTAAACTGAAAGTTTTCACTCTAAAATCAAAAACAAGTCTCCACTTTTATTCAACAGGGTCCTGGAAACTTTAGCCAGAGCAATTAATTACACAAGAGAGAGAAATAAAAGGAATAAAGATAGGAAAGGAAGAAGATAAGCTATCATTATTTGAAGATGACATGATACTCTACATAGAAGACCTCAAACACTCCACTAAAACTGATAGATTTATAGGCAAATTCAGTGGTGTAGCTGGATGTAAAATTAGCACTCAAAAATAAATAACATTCCTGTACACAAATAACAAATTCATTGAGAGAAAAATCAGGGAAACAACACCTTTCATAATAGCACCCCAAATGATGAAATACCTAAGAATAAATTTAATGAAGGATGTAAAAGACCTCTACATTAAAAACTATAGTAATCTGATAAAGGAGATTAAATAAGATATTAGAAAGTGGAAAGATATCTCATACTGTTGGGTAAGAAAAGCCAGTATAGTGAAAATGGCCATACTTCCAAAACTGTTACACAGATTCAATGCAATCCCAGTCAAATTCCAACAATTTATCTCACAGAATTAGAGAAAATAGTCCTAAAATTCATCTGGAACCAGAAGAGATCTGGGAAGCAAAGGCAGTCCTGGAAACAGGCCAGACAGGGGGAATCACGATCATTGACTTGAAATTATACTGTAAAGCTACTGTGATAACAACAGCGTGGTACCAGCAAAACAACAGCAACAACAACAAAAAAGCAGGCCCAAAGGCCAATGTAACAGATTAGAAGACGCAGAAACAACACCAGATACATTAAGCCAGCTAATCTTTAACAAAAGTGCCAAACACATTCACTGGCAGAAAGACAGCCTCTTTAATAAATGGTGCTGGAAAAACTGGTTTTGCACATATTGAAGATTAAAGTTGGACCAGTATATTTTGCTAGGCACTAAGCTAAATTTAGAACAGATCAAAGAACTAAATATTAAAACAGAAACAACAAATCTGCGGAAGATAGAGTATGTAAAACCCTTCAAGATATTGGTGTAGGCAAAGACATTATGAACAAAGCCCCAGTTGCACGCGAGCTATCACAAAAAATTAATAACTGGGATCTCATCTTATTAAAAAGCTTTTTCACAGCAAGAGAAACCACCGAGAGAGTGAAGAGACAACCCACAATGTTTTCCAACTGTTCCTAAAGCAAAGGATTACTGTCAAGAACATATAAAGAACTCAACAAAAAAAAACCCAGTTTTTCTCCAATTTGAAGACCCAACCCATAAATGGGCAGCTGAGAGGAATACACACTTTTCAGATGAAGAAATATAAATGCAAATAAATATGTGAAAAACTGTTCAGCATCACTGGTTGATCAAGAGATACAAATTAAAATAACACTGAGATTCCAACTCATCCAGGAAAAAATGGCTAGTATCAAGAAATCAACCAGAAACAAATGCTGGAGAGGCTGTGGGTAAAAAGGAGCCCTTCTCCACTGTTGGTGGGAGTGATGCAACCACTTGGGAAGTCAATGTGGAGATTCCTCAAAAAATGAGGATTGGCAGTCCCATTTGACCCAGATATTTCCCTTCTGGGTATCTTCCTAAAAGAATTAAAACAACATACCACAGCAATATATGTTCAGCCATGTTTACAGCAGCATAATTTGTAATAGCTGGATCTTGGAAACAACTCAAATGCTCATCAACCAAGAAATGGATAAAAAAGATGTGGTATTTTTATAGAATGGAGTACTACTCAGCCGTAAAGAAGGATAAACTGGAGACTTATATGTAAATGGATGCAACTTGAGACCATACTCATAAATGAAATAAATCAGATAGATAGATGCTAGTTAAGGTTTACTACTGGTTTCTCTGAGCTCACTGAAGAGAAATGTTGTGCTAATATTGTTCAGACAATTAAATGCAGATATTTTGTACTCTAGTAACTGATTTGAAGAAAACAATACACAATATATATATTATTCACGTTTTGAAATTTTATTTTTCTCTTTAAAGTAAAAATCCCTTCACATACTCCAATTATACCTTGAAGTTTCTTACTTCTATCAATTTAATTTCTTTCAACTATTCCATCATATTTATCCATATGTATATATATTTTATTTCAACTTTCCTTTAGATATTCACTTTTATTTTTATTTCACATACAAAGAAAGTTTATTATAAAAAATCACATTGGTTTGGTACCTTAGAACTTCTAACTTTATATAATTTGCAACATATTTGTACTATCTAGACCATTAAACTTTACTAATAGAGCTAGCTAAACTTTAACCTAATATCTACAAAGATGGCACAGTGAAAATGTTAATCCTCATATAAAGACACAAATAATCAAATTATATATTTTAAAAGCAGCATATTAGCAGAATAATGTACCTCATTTCTTAAAAAATATTCACTGGCATGTTCAAAAAGTCACAAAAAGACCAATGAGTCACAAAAAGACCAGTGAGTACCTACTGTGTCACAAATTTTAAGCTGAGAACTCTGCTTAAATGCCTTGTTACAATCCCTGGCATGACAGGGATCTATTTCTGTGCTCCAAGTTTGCCTCACTTATACCAATCTTATCCATGTAAAATCACTAGTTATTGGGTAATACAGGAGAAACAGTGAAGGCACGAAAGTGAATTCCCATTCTCTCTGCTTTTCTCCGTTACTTCATCTACCCTCCTCTCCTCCCAAAGCATTAAATGACATCATGGGCATCATTTTGTGGACCCCCAGTTCTGGCATGTTGGATGCTCCACAGTCTGAACTCCTCGCCCTCGCTGACGTCCTCCTCCCAACTCTAACCACGCTGTCTCGTGTCTCAAAACTAGAACGGTAGTAGCCGGATGATCAGTGATCTTTTCCTGTATCTTTTATGGTTCCTATAGTAGCAAAGGTGTAGATAGAAACCTTAAAGGGAAACATCTTTCAAAATTTCTAAAACTATTTTAAATTGTGATAAAAAGCAGATCACATACAATACACCATCTTAGTGATTTTGAACATGCAGTTCAGTGGTATTAAGCACATTCACATGGTTGTGCGATCAGCCATCTATAGAACAGGTTTTATTTTTTAAAAACTGAACTCTCTGCTATACCTTATTTTACAACCCAACATCATTTCTACCTATTTTACAGACTCTGTGTGTGTCAGAATGGAAGTTTGTAACTGAGTTCTCAAAATTCCTTACTAACATGATTCTTGGTCAGGTCCTGACAACGTGATTTGGAAAGCATAGTGGAAATGTCAGTGAGCCCAAACAGATGGCCCTGCATTGCTTATTTTTTCAAAATAATTGCTTATTTAAGTCTATATTTAAGGCCCTATTTTTGTGTTACCTCTGGACGGGTGAACTCCTTTAAATGAATGTGAAGAGCATGAAATTCAGAAGCTGACGGAGCTTTCATCCGTGTGAAAAGTGTCCTTGAGGCCACGTCTCCACCAGAGTATAGGATTAACACTCATCTGACTCACGTGGCAGGTCACCTTGTCTTGGAATGAGTGAAACAGCAGCAGAAAAGCTACTGATGTCAGCATGTTCAGTAGGAATTCAATTACCTCAATTAAAATGTTTCTTTTATCTAAGAATCATATTTTTCTCCCTAAATATAGTGAATTTCAGAAGCATTTGAGTATTTGATTAGAAAATATGACCTATTTTCCCTTCAAAAGCAACTATTAAAATATAACATCCCTAAAAACATATATTACTTTACAACACAAAAAATATTTTCTTATAAGTAGTCACTTTTATTTTACTGGACAAAATTGCATATGTGGTAACTGTAAATCACTAGTCTAATGCTGGGAAACAATGCTGAAGAGCAAAATCACTTATTAACCGCAGGACTTACTGCTTCCTATGATTTCACCCCAAATCACTTTTCTGATGCTTTAGTAGATTGCATCGCAATACATGCATGAGAATATAAACTTTTGTGTTAAAATGTCCACAAAAATGGACGCCTGGGGATGCAGAACTGAAACACTTTCCTGTCAGGTAGAGTTTTATGAACAAAAAGTACCTTAGATTTTGTGATAACTCTACTTTAAATCAGGAAAGACAGCCTGAAGCCTGGATGCAAATGAAGCCTAACCCTAACCCTAACCCTATTTCTAACTTTGGAAGAACTCCGGAGAACACTCACTGCTGTCCACCAGGGGGCGCAGTAAGCTAACACAAACTCACATCCTGTGTGAATTGTAAGTTCAGAATCATTTCACACCACTTCAACAGTTTTGAGTGAAGAAGCAAGACCGTTACTTAGGGAGTGCTCTAAAGATGAACTCTTCTCCAGGCTTAGTGACTGTGATATTCATAATGCTTGGTAAGTAAATGCCTGTTAAATTTTGGACTCCTTTTTTTATGTCAACAAAAATTTTAATAATGAACTTATTTAAGAGCTTTATACTCAAAGTGATACAGATCTCTTTTTTCCCAGGAAATACACAAGGAGACTCAGTGACACAAATGGGAAGCCAAGTGAACCTCTCAGAATGGGCTTTTCTGACCATAAACTGCACTTTCACAGCCTCTGGTTACCCTACTCTTTTCTGGTATGTCCAGTACCCTGGACAAGGTCCACAGCTCCTCCTGAAAGCCATGACAGCCAAGGAGCAGGGACGAAACAAAGGATTTGAAGCCACATATGATAAACAAACCAGCTCCTTCCACTTGGAGAAAGCCTCAGTGCAGGCGCCAGACTCGGCTGTCTACTACTGTGCTCTGAGTGACACAGTGGCAGGAACTGCAGGGGGAGCTGAGCACAAACTCTGAGCAGCAGGAAGGGCCCGCTTGGTGTCTGCTTCTAGAATCCACTGTGATTTCCACACAGCTGTAGTGCTCACCTCTCCATCTCTCAGGTCACTGTAATAGCCTACAAGTGTCTAGAGCCGAAGAACAAGAAGTTGACACCAGCCCCATCCAGCCTTCCACTAGTGGACATGAAGCCAGGCTTTGCACTGAGAGCTCTTTTTTGCAGGACTAAAGTATTCTTGAATAAAAGTCACATAGCTCTTGCAGTGGTCCTTGTGTGCATCTGTGCAGATACAGTCCGGCCCCACCCCAGGTCACCCACCCCGGTAGATATTGC
This sequence comes from Hydrochoerus hydrochaeris, assembly GCA_004027455.1. Lineage (NCBI taxonomy): Eukaryota > Metazoa > Chordata > Mammalia > Rodentia > Hydrochaeridae > Hydrochoerus > Hydrochoerus hydrochaeris. The sequence continues at coordinate 54,613 of PVLA01004418.1, forward strand.
TGTGACTTATTATGTAAAAGCCACATGTGCCAGAGAACGTGAATGCTAACGATGCCTCCCAGACAGAGTGTGACGGGAAAGGTTATAGGAGAACTGCAGCCTTCCAACCCCGGGCTGGTTAATGGAGAAGGAAGGAACGAGAAGGAAAACGGAACAATACACCTCACTTGTATCAATGATGCAAATGGTAAAAAAAAGAATTTTCATAGTGCAGATGATTTTTCCTCTTTTTTATAAACAAGAATGTATATTCAAGCTGATATTCAGGAAAAAAGGAGGAAGGAAAAGTATAACAGAAGGAACAATTCATGTCTAAACCATGAGAATCCCTTTTAGCTGTATAAGTCACTTGAGTTTCTTGCACAACCTGAGGTGAGTTTGTTTGCAGGGCCGAAGAAATGTTAAGCATGTGTTTTTACTCTTGCTACCATGACACCTTATTTAAAAGACAATAAAGCAACATAAAATGCAGAAACCATAAAATATAGAAAATGATATAGCAATAGCAATACCACCAAAATTTTAGAGCTTAAATGAAGCATGAAGACTTGTACAGCAGACCAGGTGCCCATGGAACCTGGGTGCTGTGAGCGGAGGAACAGGAAGCATCGAAGGTATATAGCACAGCGGTAAAAGATGGAAAAACAAACGATGCCCGTTACTCTCACAGCACCGAGGATGGTGGCGTGTACGGGTGTGTATGTGTGAATGCACACACACACCGATGGTATTTAGAAGGGAAAATGTTTACAAAGGCAGACCCACTGAAAAAATCTACAAGTAACCAACCAACTATGTTCTTCACCCCAGCCCGTAAAGCGACAAATACTGGAAATATCTGTGATGGATTGAGGAACAGGATGAGAGAGACAGAGAAAGAGAGAGAGGCAGAGACAGAGAGAGTCAGAGAGACAGAGAAGAAAGAATAAAAGAAGAAAGTGGAAGATGGAAAGGGAGAAAGACAGAAAAAGGAAGAGATTCAACTTAGGAAAATAAAATATGCAAAATAGACCATACTTGTAAGTGATCTACATGATTAAAAAATTGTTCCTTAGATAATTTTCACAAGCTCATACCACCAGTACTGGTGATTGGGAAGAATACCTGTTTCCTCCAAATCTTTTTCATTATAGAACTTTGTACCTATAGCTTACTAATTACTCTTTCTGTTTTTATAATTCATTAACTTATGAATCAAATAGAACTTCATTTAACTTATTTACCATATATGTTTTCTGTATATTTTCCTTTTATATATCTGCCCATTTTTAATGTGATTGTCTCTGTTCATCACGTTTAACTTTCAACTACAGATCACACATTTGCAAAGTTTCATCCTTTTTAAAACAATTTTTAAAGTCAGTTTAAGTTTAGGTTACAGAAACATGGAGAGAAAAATACACAAATTTTTCATATCACCCCAAAAAACCAACCCTGCAGCCTCCCCTGTTATAAACATTACCCACCAGAGTGGACCTCTCGTAACAACTGATAAACCTGCATGCATCACAGTCACCTAAAGTCCACGGTTTATGTTAGCAGTCACCTTTCTGGTTGTATATTACATGGATTTTGGTAAGTGTTTAAGGAATTGTATTTACCCTTATATTGTTGTATGGAGTATTCTCCCCATCCTAACCATCCTCTGTGCTTGGCCTGTTTATCCATTCTGAGGCCAAATCCTGACAATCACTGACCTTTTTACCATAGTTTGCTTTTTCCAGAATATCATTTGATTGGAATCATTAAGTTTGCTGCCTTTTTATACTGACTTCTTTCACTGAGTAACATGAAATTAAATTTCCCCATGTCCTTAATGGCTTCATAGCTCATTTCATCTGAGTGCTGAATAATATATCTTTCAATGGGATAGATGACAGTCTATTTGTACATTCAATTCAAGAAAGAAATAGTGGCTGCTCCCAAATTTTGACAATTAAGAATAAAGCTGGTATAAACATTTATGTGCAGGTTTTGGAGTGGAAATGTGTTTTGAAATATTTGGGGAAGATACTAAGAAGCATGATTTCTGGATCCTGGAAGAAATACCTAAGACACTGCCAAACTATCTTCAAAAGTAGTTGTATTATTTTGAATTAAAATAGCACTGTGTTTATTCTAATTAAAAGCTTGTACCTCTTGACATGACCTCCTTTATCAAACACACTTTAAGAAAGACTCGGTGACCCAGACCCTGCCTGTCATGGCACTGATGAAATGATTAGAACACACAGACACGGTGAGACTTATGGAAGCATAACTCGCACAAATAAAATCCAGGCTTCTGACTCTTTAACAGCCGGTGTTCCCACAAAGGACACAAAGCAGGATCCACATCTGAGGAAGGAGTTTAATGCTGTAAACTAAGTGTATTACTTAATTAAATATGCTATTTTGATATGAGACAATATAAGCATTCAGACAAAAAGAAAACACTCCTATAATTCCATGCTCTAGAAATGACAACATATTTATTTAAAAATTTAGAGTATATAAGTACAGCTGTATTTTTCCTCTGAAAGTGGTTTATTATAAATCCAGTATTATTAACATGGCTGTCTCTACATTATGATTATAGATTTCAAAGGCAGGCATTCTTTTGAGGACCTAATTTCAAGTAATCACCCTGTACTTTCTATTGATATTTTTAGAAACCTGGTTATATTCTGAAGTTGGTTCTAATTATCCAATAATATAGATAATCTTTTATGAATATCATAAAATAACATTTTAATAGAGATAGAGTTGCTGGCATAAGAGAAAAAAGCAGCTCACTAAATGCACACTTTTCATGAAGATATTTTTTCCACCAAACTGTGGTTTCAATAATAGCACATGATACTGCTGGTGTCTCAATACCTCATCAGCTATGTATATTTTTGTTTTAAAGTAGTATCCACTTCAGTGACAGTTTTCACACCATTTTTACTTTTTTCCTAGTAACATGTGAGGGTGCACATTTTGGTCTTAAAAAGTCAATAATACAGGATGAAAACACGTCAAAGTCGAGCAGGCAGAATCAGAGTCCTTTCCTACAGTGAGCTGTGTAAAATAAAGTGTGAAAAGCATTGTGCAAGTTACCTTCCCACTTGCCCATTTTCTCTAAAGGCACCTATTGCACACATGCACATTTCTCAAAGTGAAGAAGAGCAGTCTCTGATGCTGCAAAATCTCAGAATCCTACCAAACCTGTGGAGCTCAACTTTATGTGCTGAAAAGGTCCCCACCAGAATCAGGCACTTAACTGTTGAACAAGCACGAGCCTCATGAATTTCCAGAGTAATATTTTCAGAGCTTTCATCAAATCTATACTTGCCTGAAATGTTTCAATGGCTTTCAGTTGTTCCTAAAATAAAATACAAACTTCTGTCTGTGATACTCAAGGTTCTACATAATTTGAACCTGGTCTGATCTTTCCATCTCAGTTCTTAAGACAAGATCTTACTCTATAGTTCAGGCTGGTCTTGAACTCACTATGTAGTCCAGGTGGAACTCACAGCAGTCCTCCTGCCTCAGCCTCCTGAGTTCTGGAATAACAGGCATACAACACAATGCCCAGAAATCTTGGTTCTTAATTTTCTTTTCCCATTCTCTCAGCAGCCACAAGACTGGTTCCTTCAGTTTTCTGAACTTGCCACATTTTTCCCACAGTATTGCATTACTGTTTCATCCACCTGGAATGTACCCCCAAATTTTGGCCATTTTGAGTCATTTTCACTATTCAGGTCTTAGTTCAAATGCAGAGCAAGCTCCTAACGTCTGCTGATCATCTGCCTGCGTAGCCATGCACAGCCCTCCTCTAACTATTCTATCCTAGTTGTCTCCCTCCTGATAAGCACTGTGACATGTAGCTATGTCACAGGTTTATGTTTCCATGTGGTGAGTATATATTCCCTCAATTAGAAAACCAGTTTTATAAAACCAGCTTAACGATTTCTTAATTAACAGCTTTATCCTTAGTGTCCAGACTATTGACTGAACAATTTTAGTCAGTTCATAAATATCTACTAACTGAGTAATGGCCCTTGGGCCTCTTCCCATGCTCCTTTGCATTTCTCTCATCCCCACCCCAGCGCCAAGGTGCATGGTCTTTGCTTCTTTAGAGGGCAGCACAGTTCTCTATGCCCCTCTTCCCCAGACTGAGATCTCCACTCTCTTGTGTTCATAGGTTGCTATCAGATAATTGATCCTCACAAGGACGAGTTCTCACCCTTCGCTCAGTTACCTGAACTCACCTTGTCACATGCAGTCAGAAAGCCCGAGCCACTCTAAGGGTAGCAGCTCAGTGGAGAAACATCAAATGACAGAAAAAGCTGTAACTACAAGGTGTAGAAACAAAATAATTTCTTAGGTCAAGTTATTATTATAATCACCTGTCATACTTTTATCTCAAAATATTGTAAGTGCAAAAGTTCCTCAGGAAACAAATTCAAATAATTAGCCTTAGACATTTGGTAGTAGATTAGATTTTAAAAGAATATGTTAAAAGTAATTGCTGTGGTCAATGGACTGATGAATAACATTGCTGCTTTTACTATCTGTGTGGCGGCTCTCAGGCTCTGCACGAGATTAATGGGCATCTGAATCTCTAGTCCTAATTTGGCAGAAGTCTTTATTTCATTACAATATATTAGGAAGTTGCTCAGGTATTTTATCAGAAGAAATTGAAAACAAAGATGCATTTCTGTCCAGTTTGGGGAAACTTATTTTTCTAAAACATAATTCAGATCTTTACATCAGTAGAAAGGGTGTTTCGGGTCTTGAATTTTGACTTTTTCAAACTAATGAATATGCTGTACTGGTGCTGTTAGTAAAGACCAAGACTCTGAGTCAGACACAGAGGACTTTCTGCCAGTGGCACTGAAAGCAGCATAAGTACTGCTATGTTTGCTTCAGTTGTTCCTCACCGAGATCCCACAAGAAGACACAGTGGGTGCAGAAGGGTGCTCCGCTTGGAGTGCTGAGTGTCTCAGTGGAGGGACTCTGAGCTCAGAGAACCCCCACTGCATTATCTTGGCCATTATCCAAGCAGTATCAAAGCCTGCTTTTTGTCTCAGAGAGGGACATTGCTTCACCCTTCCAGTGAGAAATGGTTCAGATACCAATGTCAAAGCCTGACACTATTGGCAAACTCAGTAAGAACTGCAGGAGTAAGAGACACATGGGGACAATCTTCCGACCTGATCTGCGCCTGGTCCTACACTGTGTTAATCTGTAATAACGGTTCTTATGAACATGGCACTGAGCCAGTCATTACCCTTGTTCTGACACACACTGAGACCACAAATAGCATTTAATTAAAGCTGCTTCAACAGAGTTCTAAGCAGTATGAAATCAGCCTATGGGATTAACCACAGTCCTATCTCCTGTGGTCTGAGATTCAGCCAGTTTGAGTACGGTACAGTACACCCCGAATGTAATGAATTAGCCATCCTGTGCTACACAAGAGACTTGGGAATGAAATGTTTATTTTTGGCTTGTCAAAATGTGACCAAAACTCAAGCTTTATATCCAGTACAGAAATGATCAATGGTTTCTTTCCCCAAATATAAACATATAACTTCAAGGGAATTTTAATCCTGTTTCATATTTAGCATTAACTTAGCCAGCATTACACCACTTTGGTTAGCAACATTAGCGTTGTTACTGAGCGTTTCCCTCTTCTACACGCGTTCATGGATTAAGGCAGCGCTGCTCGGATAACATGGGAAACATACATACCTTTCTGTCAGTCACATGGGGAAAATGTTGGAGTGATTGGAGTGATGTCATTTGATGTAAAATAATGCTGCCCGCATCCACATGCTACACATCCGTAGGGACCGGTTTGGAGCAAATGTTTCTTAATTTTTAATTTAGTCAGATTTTTACTTTTAACCGTTCACATAGCAAGTGTCTCCGTTTGAATACTCCTTGCCTCACCATCATGAGGCCACAAGATGGCACTGTCTTTGCAGGGACCTTGAGGACAGCTTTCACGGGGCCCTATGACGGCGTGTGCATGTGTGTAGCAGAGGTGGTGCCAAAAAGGACTCGTCGGTAACTGAGGAAGCTACTTCACTTCTTTTTAGGTTTCTAGAGAAACTAGAAGTGTCTGAAAAAGCCACATTCAAATGAACCAGGGAGACAGAATGGCTGGCTATCTTGGTATTTCACTAGTGATCTTGTGGCTTCAGCTCATCTGTGAGTTTGGGCATTTCTACGGGGATAACAGAGTACAATCTGCGCCATTGTTACCTACTCTAGGCCCCTGGGGAAAAACTTGGGTGCTTCTACTTGCTGAGTAGGGAAAGACAGCTGGAGGCCCATGAGAAGATACTTTTCATTCTGGATACTAAGCACCCACTCCCTAAATAATCTTCTTCATCTGACTGCTGTCTTTTTTCCCAGGGGTGAGCGGCCAGCAGAAGGAGGTGCAGCAGAGTCCTGAGTCCCTCAGTGTTCCAGAGGGAGACAGCGCCTCTCTCAACTGCACTTACAGGGACAGTGCTTCTCGGAACTTCGGATGGTACCGACAGCATCCTGGGAAAGGCCCTGAGTTGCTTATGTCCATATACTCCAGTGGTGACAGGAAGGAAGGAAGATTCACAGCACAGCTCAGCACAGCCAGTCGACGTGTCTCCCTGCACATCCAAAGCTCCCAGCACAGTGACTCAGCCACCTACTTCTGTGCAGTGAGCACACGATGCTCCCCGGGCACCTGCAGCCTGCACCCAAACCACAGGGGAACAGGCAAGGCCTCAGGAAACAGGGGTGCGGAGTGAGTCCAAATTTCTCAAGAAGGTGTCTAGAAGAACTTCCTGAAATAAAGGACTTTGTTTCTTCAACTAAAGACCTGCACAGATCAGCTGTCACAGACCACATGGTACTGTGGGGTGGTTTGGCAACAATTAGTGAGGAGACAAGGAGACACTAAAGATCACAGGAGCGTCTCCTTCCCCTGATTCCTGGGTGTCATACCAAGCTCAGGGAAAATGATTGTTTTCTTATATAAATAAGTTCTTGTAATAGGTATTAAGACAGATTACAGAAAAAATTTAAAGTTACACATCATAAAATGGAAGTTGTCATCTGTTAGCCATGACCTTGCTCATATAGTTCACAGGATCAGAAAGTCAGTTTTCTGGCGAGGCATGGTATCGCATGCCTGTAATTACTCACTTGGGAGACTAAGATAGGAGAATTGCTACAAGTTCGAGTCAGTACGGGCTACATAAGGAGTCCAAGACCAGCTTGAACTACGTAGAGAGATCTTTTCTCAAAAAACAGCAAGATTTCTTTCCAGTGTTGTTTATATAATTGTAAGAGCATAATTAAATGATTAGTAAAGACACAGTTATAGAATAACAAACTTATAGACATGTTATAGCAAGTTAAAATCAAATAGTATCCTTTGCCTATGTGTCTGCTGTCTGTCAAATAAACACCTTGATAAATTCAGTCAGCCTTAACTGTCAGGAGCCAGTTGCTTTTCTTCTCATAATGTGCTGGGCCAATTTGACTATTCTCAGCTTTGATTTTTCTTTAGTAAGTGTGTGTGTGTGTGTATATATATATATATATATATATATATATATATATATAAAACGCTTCTAACTAGCTTCAAGGATTTTGGTTGGGGCAAAGTAACCCAGTCAACAATACTTTTTAAACTCTGCTTGCTCGGCTTGAATCCCCTCCTCTCATCCCAGGATGTCCCTATGTCATGATAAACAAGTCCTCTTAAGAAAATATATCTGGACCACATATACCTTAACTGAAATATCTTTCCTGACAATACATGACTTAATTCAATCCATGTAACCAATCATGCAATGCCTTGTACTTCCACTTGCAAACTATATTTAAACTGGACTCAAAGCTGGCTCTTTGCAGTGATTTGGACTTGGTCCCACTATTGTGCTAGCATAATAAACAGTTGCCTTCTAACTCCTTGGTGCAAAGAGTTTTCCATTCACTTTGATATCAGATTTCTATAACATGGTCATAGACTAATTGGATGCAACCAATCACAATTTTGTTTATATTCTTGATCTGCAGAGCTGAAGATTCTGAACAAAGCTTTTCAAGCCAGGGAAGAAAGGCTGGCAAGACAGTCCAGAAAAGCAGAAAGGTGTTCTGGAAGCAAGGCAGTAAAATTTCAGCTCCTGCTTTTATTGCGTGCCTGTGACATTCTGGCAGTCTGGAAAGAACTTGGCTGTGGTGCTGGTTTGAACAACTATTGCACACTGAAAGGACCATTTGGTCTTAGGCTGTACAATTATGTGTACATCAAGATCAATTTCAGGATTAAATGAGATCATGTACTATCTTAGGATATATTCCTTAAAAACAGAGTCTGAACATGAAATACTTTACCTATAATTGTTGCTGAAACCAGATTGGGAAGCGTGGGTGGGTTCAGTGGAAGTCTGAATTCACCCTGATCTGGAGAACTGCAGGGCATGCATTGCACCACAAACCTGACCCCTCAATTCGAGGTCAGGGGCCAGACTCTTCCCCTTTTGTGTGCATTATAATAAAGCATCCAAATCACTGGCTGTGGTCTTTCTTGAGATACACTCTATTGGACAATTGTGAATCTCAGTGAAAGAGGCCCATTTTAAGGGGCATCTAGGAGACTAGAAGAGTCAAAACTCGCCATCTGGGTCTTGAATACACTGGCCTCAGAGTGTGAGGCCAGCAGTATCCACTACTAACATGGAACTCTCCTGGTAGACGAGGAACATTTTATTGATGATAAACTAATTATTGTGCGATAAGTTTAAATGTCTTTATCCTTCCCATAGGGTATAGAATTGGTCTAACCTTTCTTAACACATGAAAATAATTTAGGTTAAAGCATTTGTTGATTAAAATATCTAAATAAATATAAGGAATTATTATTCAAAGCTAAGCGTTTAATAATAATTCCTTGATCCCTGAGAGTAGGGATCAAGGAAACAGCAGATTTAGAACATTCACACTGAGTTACAGCCCTAGCTGTGGTTCTTATTTTTCTTTTGAGACAGGGTCCCACTGAGTCAGGAAGTTGCCCAGGGAAGGCTAGAACTTGCAAGAGTCTTTCCCTGCCTTAGCTTCTCAGAGTGCTAGGCTTGCAGGTGTGTTCATATTTGTAAATGTTATTACAGTGGGAATTTTAGAGAAATAGAGAAGAATACATGTGCCTAGACACAATTTTTAAATGAGAAGCACATCTTAGCAACACCAAAACTTCTTTATTTTTTACTTACTTAATGTTAAAGGGAATAATGCAGAACAATAAAATGAAACAAAACAAAGCAGTGGTAAGACAGAGGGAAATCCACAATAGTTACTAGCTCACATATTGTTATCCTCTGAATATGCTCAGACTACCGGCTTTATATTTGCAAAGTCAATCAAACAATACAAACACTAGGTTGTTTCTTTACTTCAGTTGTTATTATCTCAGTCTCTGTTTCTCCAAGTTAGCCAGTTGCTTACAGGGGTGGAGGGGGTGGTCCTTCTCCCCCAGCTCGAGGGCTGGGGCTTGCTCTGTCACAGAGGGGCGTTGGTAGTGAGCATCGCCTCCTTCCTGTGTCTCCCCATCCAGCAGGGCTTCCACTGGCACATGCAGGGCTGCGTAGCTTCCTTGCTCTTTCTCCCTGGCCAGCACAGATACTGCTCCAAAATTTCAAACTGGCTAATTTCTTTGATCTTATACATCAAAGAGAAATCTATATGCAGAACCAAGACATATATCAGAAGCCCAAGGGAGATGTTTTCAAGGGTGGGCAGGCTTGTTTCTAGATGGCCCCAAAGCTTCATGAGTGGAGCTTTTTAGAGGTGGCTGGGCCTAGTGTGTTTGGTACTGGGATTAATTGTGTGATGCAGGATCAAAGGTGTGTCATTACAATTAGTCCTCTGAATAGTACAGCATAGTGCTGGGTGTGGATAATGGTCCACTCTGGGTGCCAGTACTCTCTGTTGTAAGGATTGCAGCACGGATAAAATATAAGGGACAGAAAGAGGGATACTTTTTGCCTCCTGCTTGCTGCTTTGGCTGCCTCCCGCCTTGCACCTTCTACACTGTGAACTATATTTTTCTCCTCTGAGGTGCCCCTCAGCCGTGCCACCCTGCCTTGGTGCCATCCAACAATGAACTGAGGCCTCTGCAAACTGTGAGCTACTGTAAACCTTTTCTCCATTAACTTTGGATATTGGGTATTTTTCTCTTAGCAAAGAGAAGAGTAATCAAAACAAGCAGTGAAATGTCCAGAAAAGAGTGAATTATTCTGACCTTGTGAAAATTATCCTTGGGGGCAGATTCTCCTTTCTCATTTCTGTGAGCCTCACCTTATTTGATTATCTATTTTGCCTTTAGGTTCCAATGGTTTCTATGCCAAGTTGAGTGGGGAAGATTCCCATTTTTCACTCGGTCATGCAGCAGACTCCTGGGATTGGGCCCCGGACCCCTGGGATTGGGCCCCAACTCACATCCGTACATGGACTCCTGGGATTGGGCCCCGACTCACATCTGTACATGATTGCTGTGTGCCCCTCTCTGTTGAAGAATGTGGTCAACCCTCTCATGGTTTCTGTCTCCCACCACAAGTTCTTTTCATTTCCTTTCTGTTGGTTGTACTCCTTCCTGCTTTTCTGAGTTTATGTACATTTATTTTTTCTCTCCTTAGTAATTTCCAGAATCATTTATTTGTCATATTTTCCTTACCTTTACCTTTCCTTACCATTTTAATTTTCTCCATAGATAAACTTAATGCTTCTTTTAATGTGACACCCTTATAAATTGACAATGTACATATCAGGCTGTCCTAATCCCTGAAAATTGAAACAAAGCCCTCCTCATTTTCTCTTCTTAAACATGCACAATTTAGTGATTTCTCAAACGCTTAAAAAACATCAAATTGTTGACTTGAAACTAAGGTGTCTTCATTATTTGTATTTTACAAATAAAATTATGACCTAAGTTTGCATTGATTGGTAGTCTGAGATGATTTTAAGTGTGAAATTCTGGCTTTATTTAGTGTTTGTCACTAGCACAAGTGAAGTCATAATTTCTTTCCTCCATTTGATGCCCTCCTCCACAGGGGTCACATGAGGGTTCGTCTCCATCTTACCGCTCTGGCTTATTGCAAAATAATGTTAAAGGTCTCAGTCATATTCCAGTGTCTAGAATATCGTGTTCGTGGCTAATCTCTCAGTGAAGCCCACTCCTGTGCTCTTCTATTTTTACATAACTCCCGTTTCTCACGCATTTCAGGGGGAACGGAATGTGCTATAGAGGTGTCAACGTTACAGATTCTGGAACAGAGACACACATTCTATCGAAGTTTAAACATCACATCGCAAATGAACGCTGGGCCCTCCGGAACCTTGTCCCTTCTCTGGCCTCCAGGGGGCGCTTCTGCCCACAGTGATCTTGTGTGAGTCTGCTGCATTTCCTGGGCGGCTGCCTCAGGCTGAGCATCCTCCCTGCTGCCTGTGGATGCGGACCTGTGACTGAACAAGAGCCCAGCGAGCATCTGGACTCCTTAAGGGGCACCCCCTTTCTAGCTGTCATTGAAACCTGTCAGAGCAAGGACGCGTGCAACCAGCCTCTCCGCTCCTGGTCCCAGGGCCTCCTGACCCGGGCTACCTCCCTCGCACCTGCTTCTCCTGCAGCCCATCTGCGTTAGCCGCGCTCCTGCTGTTCATCCCTGTGCTTGAGAGGAGTTTCACCCTGGATAAGTGCACGCCACTCCCTCTACCCTTCCACAAAAGCGACTCTGTTCTTTTCAGATTGCAACTTTGTGAGTCCAGCTGCTTTTCCTTCCTCTGCACAGATGTTGAAGGAGAAAGCTGGCCGCAGTCACCTCAGAAGCTGAAGTGTAGCTCAGACACCTGCGCTGTGATATGTCTCCTGGGTAACACAAGCCCACAACCTCCAACTCCAGGAGACTGGGATTTTCTGGGCCTTCAGGGCTCAACCTGAATCATTTTGTAAGAAGTGTCTTTTCCCACAACAGCACATAGGGGAGGGTGGGTTAAGCCCCTAGTGTGTCTGCCTCCTGAATAATTGTTTCAGTGTCAGTGTCCTGCCAGGTCGGACGCACTCTGTCTAGCTGGAGGGAATGGTGAATTTCTCCAGGAGGGACCCCCTCATCCCCAATGCCTCCCTGACCCAAGAGGAAGCACACCAGAAAGTTGCGTTTCCAAGTTTCCATCGGGGGTTTCCAAGTTTAAAAGAAAAAAAAAAAGTCATTTCTGAATCCAGCGTGTGATCTGCATTCCTTCAGATGCTGATCAGTTGGTGACACTGATGCCCTTGGTCGCAGTGTTGGCTCACAGCTGTGCAATCTGGGTTCTCATTCAGGTGACCCTTTATGACAGATCCTTAATCAGTGCCCAGCAGGCCCGCCACTGAAGCTTCCCTCCTTGTACACTGTATGTTACTGACAAAATCAAAGTAAGAAAATACCTAGACTGCTGATCAGTTAAGCATTACACGAAACCAGTGAACAAATTGGTCACAATTCTTAATGAGAGACTGAAATTTAAAAGCTACCCAGTTGGAATCTTTTCTGTTATTACAGTGATTTCATCAAAAATTGGAAGCAATGGCCCCATAAACAGATAGGAACTAAAACAGACAAAATGGAGCTGAAAAATCCTAGACATTCCATTTTAAGAAGTCATACTACCTCACGACATCACATAAAATTACAAATGTAATAAATATTTTTCTTCACTTCAAGGCACATTAACAAAGTTAATAGGAAGACAGACCACCTTTGTCAAAGTTCACAGTACCAGACACGCTAATTCTCACAAAGGTATCCAGGATAGGAGACTGTTTTCACTTACTGTGAGACAATTATAAAAATATATATACTTCAGAAGCTTACATACGACACTTAAGACTTTGAAATTTTACTTGTGGTTTGGTTCATAGCATGGAATTTTAAAAACCTCTGCTGCTTTAAATGCTGTGAAATGTAAGTTATCCTAAGTACGCTAAATATGAGCTCTAGTATTGTAACAAACTGGAAGTCTGCAATTGGGTACTGGTAACTATAGCCAGGGTCATGCCGAAAATCTGCAGAAGTTGCTGTTCTGTCCCTGAAACTTTGTGCTCCTTGCCCAGTGTCTCCCCATCAGCCGATCACTCGGCCAGCCTTAAACTTCACCGTTAACTTCTCTGCTTGTGGAGTTTGTTTCTTGCAAACTCACTGACGGAATGTTTGTCTTTCTGTGACGGGTTTATTTCACTGACCATGTCCTCAAAGCTCATCAGTGCTGCTGCACATGGTAAGAAGGCTACCTTTTCAAAGACACATGATGCTCCATCATTTATTTTCCATATCCATGCAGCCATCCAATGACATTTATTTTGTGTCCCCATCTTTAGTGCTGTGACCGGCACTGCAACAGACATGACACTACAGATGCTGCTCTCGACCCCAATTTCAATTACTCTTCATTAATACCCACAGCTGGGTCACTGGATCACATGTTCACTCTATTTTTAACTTTTGGAGGAACTTTGTGCTGCTGTCTGTAGTATCTGCCCCATTTTCTTTCCCACCAACCATTAAAAAGGGCTCCAGGTTTTCCACATCGTTACCAACGCTGCTTTTGTCTTTTGTTTTTCATAACAGGTACCTCAAAAATTATAAGGTGATATCTTGCACGATTATATACTTTTGCAGTTTGTACATCTTCTTTTAAGAAATGTCTATTCAACTTTGCCCATTTTTAAGTCAGGCTTAGTTTAGTTGAAAGACTGTTAAATACATTGCAGATCCACTTCTAATCAGCTATGGCTTGAAAATATTTTCCCTCATTCCACAGGCTATTTTTTTCTTTTCTTTTTTTGCTTTTCTGGTTGTTTCCTTTGCTGTGAGAAAGCTTTTCAGTTTAGTCTGATGCAGTCCCACTTGTGAAATTTTGTTTTTCTTGTCTGTGCTTTTAGTGTTGTATCCAAGAAATGGTCATTGCCAAGACCAGTGATGAGAAGCATTTCTCTTATGCTTTTGGCTGTCACAGTGTTCAGCCAGGGTGAACACTGGGCATAAAGATGGAAAAGACTTGAACCAAGTCTCATACTCAGGTATGAGACTTGGTTCAATCATTGAGAGGCTATTTTTCAACCAAGAGCTCCCAGCCATTGGGGAGATTCCGGGGGAAGCAGAGACCCTGATGCCAACAACTCTCTGGCTTTCACTGAGAATATCAGAGGAAAAGAAAAAATCAAGAGAAAAGCAGAGTTTGGTCATGGGGCTTCTCAAGGCTGGACAGTTTTCCTTGGGGGAAGGCGAAGGCCAATGGCCAGACACAGCGTATTTACTAATCTAACCTTCTTACCGTTTAACCATTCGGTTCTCACACAGCCTGTGCGCTTTTGCCCGTAGTTTAACCAGTCACTCCTCGCAGAGTGTGTGGTTTGCCCCAAGTTTAAGTGTGTACCTTTCATGGAGCCTGCATGCTATTTGCCTCTCAGTGAAATTATTTGTGAGCTTTAGCCCAGAATTCTAACCTTTTACTCCTCATCGAGCCCATGCACTTTTGTCCCGCAGCCTAATCATTCACGCCGTATTTGCCCAGAGGATCTAGAAATTAAAGTCTTACACTTACGTCTTAATCCATTTTTAGTAGACTTTTGTGTGTCCAGTGTCATCATCTGTCATCATTTGCAGTATCAAAATTGTTGAAGAGACTAATTTTTCTCATTGTGGATTCCTGATGCCTTTGAGAAAAACCAGCTAAATATCTACTTAAGGTCTGCTTTATTAGCTTTCAGTTCTGTTCCATTAGTTCACATTTCTGTCCCATAGCATTTTAATTACTAAAGCTTTGTAATATATCCTGAAACAAAGAATTTTAACATCTATATGTTCTTTCTCAAGATTGTCTTAGCTAATTTGGGTCCTGTGTACCTACGTTAGGGTCTTAAGAAATAGATTTTGGATTTTTATACCTCTGCAAATATGCAGTTAGGATTTTGATAAAGATTACATTGAGTCTACAGATTAATTTGGGTAGCATGAACATTTTAATTATGATATTTCTTTCAATCTATGACCTTAGGATTTCTTCCCACTTAGTTTTGTCTTATCTATTATTGTCACCAATGTTTTATAGTTTTCAGCGTGCAATTCTTTCATTTAAGTTTATTCCTAACCTTTAAATTTTGAAGCTTTTGAAAATGGCATTGTTTTCCTAATTTCCTTTTTTAATAATTTGTTGTTAGTGTACAGAAATACAGCTAACTTTTGTATTTTCCTTTTCTATTTTGCAATTTTAGTAAATCCATTAGTTCTAATGTTTTATAATGATTTTTAAAAGAGTTATTTTACAAATTATGCCATGTTGCCTACAGATAGACATAATTTTACTTCTTTTTTAATTTGGATTCTTTTTTCTTGCATGATTGCTCTAAGGAAATCCTCCAGCACCATCTTTAATAAGAGCAAAGAGATTAACCATTCTTACCTTAGACTGAGGTTATTTCCTGACTATTAGTGAACATTTTATTAAGAATTTATTAGAAGCAGTTTGGAGAACACCTGAAGACTGTTACACTGGCACAGGAAGCATTACCACATATTTATCTATAAGGAAGTTCTAAAGACTTCCAAAGTGCTAGGGGAAACAGAGATGATTATCCAAACAAATTGAGCATAAGAATCAACAAGGGCCATGGTAAAGCTCGAAGCTCCAGGAAATAAAACATTTAATTACCTATAAGCAGCCTTGATTTTTCTGACTAAAAATTCTGAAACATGGCTCCAAATCTATTCTAGTGATTTCTATCTTCTCATAGCTTCTCTAAGAATTAGAAAACTAGGACAAAGGAGATGAGAAGAAATTGGAGAAAATAATAAAAATATTGATAAAAAGGATAAAAGAGAGGAAGAAATTATAAGTTAGAAAGAAAGAAAGAAAATAGGCTTAACTGAACTATGTGCTATGCTGCATAGGATTCCACTGTTGCAAGATGCAAAAGTCCCAGAGATGTATAACACAATAATGTGAAGATACCTCGTACTGCTAAACAGAATATAGACTTAAAAATGGTTAAGACAGTGAATTTAGTATTCTGTAGCAAATAGTAAATTTACTACAGTTAAAAAAAATGTGGGCCTTGCCACAGGCTAACAGCAGAATGGGCAAGGTAAACGGGAAAGGGCCGGGGAGGTGACAGGAGGAGACGGAAACCAGGACAGGGTGGCCCACCAGTGGTACAGCTAGCAGCGCACTGATAGGAGCAGCTTCACCACCTCCCTGCTAAAAACTTCAAGGTGAGCTCTCCCCCTGCCCCCGTCTCCTCCTAGTCCTCTTTACCTAAGCACAGATGAGGGGCAGCCTTCTTTAGTTTCTTCTCAGCTGCTTGGATGGGGAGAGAGTTTCTTAACAGAATAGGGGTCCTTTGTAGTGACACATGGGTTGCTTCAAACCAGTCTCTCCATGACTCAAAGCTTCCTGTTCTTCAACCACGGTCTCTTGCTGCTTGATGCCAGATTTATATCTGATTCCAAAGCAGAGGACCACACTGGAGTCTGCCTGATGGCCAGAAAAGCACTTTCACTTAAGGCAAAAATTATCAGTCTGCCTCTCTTCTAGAATTTTAAATGAGTATTCCATTTTTGTAGCATATTGTTTTTGCACTTTGCAGAACTAAAATTTTAAAGGGTTATTTCTTGTGTAAGGAAGGTCACAGTCAACAGTGATGGATGGAAAATAACTTGATCTTGCAATGCCTTCATTAATGCCTCAGCACTGCTCGGTGAGTAAAGGTGCTTTCATTCTGTCTGTCTGCAGCCTGTGAATCAGTCAGATGAATGACATGTTCTTCACAGTCTGTTGATTCTGTCTGATCCACAGTCTGTGTCAGGAGGAGGAGTGCACACACAGTGACTCGGCCTGATGGCTACATCTCCAACTCTGAAGGCTCCTGTGCAGGTGAAGTTCAACTACTGGAATTCTGGCTGCCCTGTGTTGCTCTTCAGGTACACAGAACACTCCTGAGCCACACCTTGGGGGCTAGTACCAAAGGTTTCTTGGCTGCCCTTCAACAGGGGCAAAACCTCCATCCACCTATAGGACTCCATGACTGGGGAGCACAACTCAGCCTCATTGGCTCTATCTGTGACACAGAGGTGCATCCATGCTTAGGGTCTGCCCCTGAGTTCACCTCTCAGATACAAATGTCATCAGTGCCAGTTAGCCTCACACTGACCTCAACAATATATACAAAAAATTGTATTACCTACTCTGCTTTAATCAACTTAAATTCAAGTGCATGTGTTCTTTCTAGAAGTTTTATAGTAAAAACATACAGCACGGAATCAAAAAGCATTGATTTCAAGACCAGAGGACTTTCCAGGCTTATGTGGTGCAGTCACATCTCTCCAACTCTGCTGACTCCCCAGCAGCCCCAGACGTGCCTGTCAGCATATTCCCAAGCAGAGACTTAACCCAGAACCACACTGGTTTATAGCTGTGAATAATGGTCTCTGTCTGCATCTAGTTCCTTTCCACACATGCACTTCACAGAGCTGATCACTGCCAGGAGATAACACAGCAGTCAGCCTGCCAGGGGAGAACCAGAACCCAACCCTCCCAACATGATCCCAGAGTTGGCCAGCCAGGAGTGAACCAGGAACCCAACCCAAGACCCCATGAGCCCACAGAAATCATGCTGGCCAGAGGAAAACCAGGAGTCCAACCCCCCCACTGTGAGCCAGCAGAAGTCACGCTGGCTGGAGGAGAACCAGGAACCCAAACTGCTGCCCCCTCCACCGTGAGTCAGCAGAAGTCAAGACAGCCAGGGGAGAATCAAAAGCCACACTCTGCTCTCTGCACCGGGTAAGAAGAGCCACTCCCCACCCAGGTAAGCAATTAGCCAATTTCGAGGAACACAGGCTGAGACCATAGAAACTGAAATAAACAAAGGACTTAACACTTGTATTGTTTGATTGACTTTGCAGGCCTGAAACTGGTAGCCTGAGCATCTATTAGAGGATAACGAGAGGCATTATCATAGCATTGCTAATTTCCTACTGTCTTGTTTTGAAGTCCTGTATCATTTTCATTGTTTTGTTTCATTTGATTTTATTCTGCATTGTTTGGTTTGGTTTTACTATATCTGATGGTATGGGCAGCTATTGTGACCATAACAAGAGGTATTATGGTAGTCATGGGTAATTTCCCATTATCTTATTTTTAAGTCCTGTGTCACTTTCATTTCTTGTTTTTGTTTTTTACTTTTTCATACCAGACATCAAACTCATGACCTCGTGCTTGGCAACCAGACATTTATGCCACTGAGCTGAACCCCTGTCCCTCATTATCCTGTTGTGGTTGGTTTATTTTGTTGTACTTTGTTTAGTTTTATTCTCTTTAAAAATAACTTTAAAAAAAGAAAGAAAGTAAGTAATTTTGTACAGCTGTAGAGTGGGCTTGTGTTTTAGCCTATTACTACAAGAACTCAAAAGTTTGAAGAAATAAAAAGCTTGTAAAGCAAAAATGTTCCAATAAGCTCAAGCTATTTTATTATTGAAGAAAGGAAAATACTTTTAAATAAATGTACTGTTGCACAAAAAAGGTAATAATTTGAATAAGGAAAGTTTAATATGAAAATTATTGCATAATAGTAAAGAATTAACTACTGTTCTATTATTTATGAATGGGTGGAAAGAACTCTAGAGAATACAGGCATAGAATACATAAGCATGAGAGCAGTGTTCTCCCATGGGAGAAACACGTTAGCATAAGTTCACCTGTCAGGGCTCTGATAGGACCTCAGAGAACAACTCCAACAAGCAAGAAAGCACTACCAGGATTCTAACACTATTTACAGGAATTCCACAGAGGAATGCTGTTGAATTTCCATGGGTGCTTATGAAAATTTGCTAAGAATTCACCAGTGGGGCTGTCACTGCACTTGCTGGAGGGGTACATATGTGGGTGCCGGGGGTCCCTGTGCATCCCAGGCTGCCCACACTTGGCTGGGTTAGAAGGGAAGGAATCACACTAGCTCTGAATGGGAGGCATCGTCCCACCCCATGGTGTCCTTCCACACACGGCCACTGCCAAAGTAACCCCTGGGAAACCTTCACTGACCATGAAAAATACATATAGAGATTAACTTTGATTAATAAAGGTCTTACTTTGTCTTAGTATTAAACTCTCAACAGAAAGCTATAACCAAAACTGGCTCTGTAGAGAATAACAATAACATAAAACAAACCGGCTAGATATCTTCAAACACTGCACCAGCACCTACCGTCAGCCGCTACTGTACCTGCGACATTCTGGTCCCCATCTCTAAAAAGCCATGATTCTTAGTCCTGGTGGCCCTTTCAAATGTGTCCTTTAGCCTCTCAGTATATTCACATTGTTACTGTCAGGCTTAACCTAAGAGAGACCCTCTCAGTAAAAGTGCTGCTCTCTACACACAACAGGAAACTGCTAAAGGGCCATGCCGTGCTCAGGGAAGAGAGCAGATGGACATAAAGAAGATTCAGGACAGGACACACATTCTCTCCCTGGCCCCGGAAAGTCCTGGCCCCGGAAATTATCTACAAGGATGTACTGACCCTTCCAAACATTCCATCCAGATTCCTTGGGAATATAACCCTACTCCCAAACCCTATATAAACTCAGCTCCAGCCAGCTGCTGCTATGATGCATGGTCTCAGCTGTCTGCACCCAGACAGAATTAAATCCAGCCTTTTGCTCACAGAAGTTGACATGTTATTTGTCATACACACATTTAGGTTTTACAATTGAATAAGTATCTCCTGTGCTGTTAGAATGTCTAATGCCATCTGATTTTGAGGATGGCCTGTTTTATTAATTCTACCTTTTTATTTAGGAGAGAGAGATCAGCTGTGGTGTCATTTAACTATAGTTAATTATGGCTCCAAAATGTATCATATAACCTTTTTTTGGAAAAGATCTGGTGGATCTCAGCAAAAGGAAATGCAAAAGGAATTTATAATTATCTCAATTTTAGTTGTTGAACATCTAGAAGATTGATAACAGTATAGTGCAGTAGAGGCAGTAAGCTTAACATAAAACATCAAATGGAACTATTATTTTACATTAACCATGGGTGTTTTTAATATCTGAGCTCTGAAGAAATTTGTGACATTGTTTGGACTGTTTACTATTTAAGCATCTTTAAGTATGACATATACATTATATACTTTACATAAATTTTCATTTAAAAATTATTATTTGAGTGGTGACCTCGGGTTGGTCTGAGCCCAAGGAAAAAGCAGCGATCTGGATCTGAAAGAAAGCACTTGTCATCATAAGCAATCTTAATTTTACATTCGAGAGCATGAATACACCATCAGGTCAGCAACGATGAATTGTCTCAGTTATATGACCTTTAGTTGGGGTGTCTCCCATAAGGCTATGGAGATTATTGGGGCCTCCGATTAATGAATAAGTCTGGTTTAAACACCAGGTGGCCACTTTCTTATTCATCAGTTGAAGTCCTGTCCAATGTCTCCTCGCCCCAAGGGATTTTGTTTAACCAGTTTTAACATTTTAACCAGCTGGCAAACTAGGTGGAAGCATGCTTTCTAAATGTATAACCCAAATAAACCTTGATTACATGATCTGAAAATGTAAAAGAGGAGGAAAAAATTGTTGAGCTCAAGTAAAAGGAACAGCTGTTTACAGAGCAAGCAAATAGACAAACGTGGACAGACGGTCTGTACAGTATAAACAGACAACAGATATATAGACTGACAAACGTTGTAAAATCAGAGTGCACTTAAATATATTTGGCCAATTTGAGCTATAATAAAAATAAACTATTATGAACCTTTTTGTAGATTAATTAATAGAGACCTCTTGAAATAAGAATGGCAGAAAAGGAACCTAGTTTATGGCTAATTTGAGATAGGTCAGAGAGGGAGAAAGGGACACGATTAAATAATCTCTTGGGGTCAGCCTGTTTCTGAATCGGGAGCAGAGGCTGAGGCTGAGAAGACTGTGGAGTTAGCCATCAATTGGCTAACCGTCCAGCGGGCGTGCATGGGCCATTAATCAATGATTGGCTGTAAAAGGGCTGCTTGTCACCATGTGACGAGGAATTATAGGCCACTGGCAGGTCACTGCATGGCCTAGAGCAGCTTGGCTGCCGCCGACAGCACAGTGAGCAAGCGCAAGATGGTGAGTCACCATCACGTGACCCGCACCAAGATGGTTGATGCTGATCACACAATGGGCCACAAGGTGACACACATTGGCCCTGAGACCCGTTGCAAGGTGGTGGCACACTGCCACGTGGCCGAGGGCCGCAAGATGGCAGCTGTCCTTTACGCGAGCTGTAGCAAGAAGGCTTTTGAGCACAGCATGGCCTGCTGAGAGGCTGAAACGCATGCGACCGCGTATGACGAGCCAGTGGAAAGAACATTCATGCAGAAGTAGGAAGCAAAAAAACCATCTGACTGAACAAATGGCTCTGGTGGGGGGATTGAGAAGTTGGAGACTGGGGAGAGAGACTAAGGGAAGGATTAGAGGCCACTGTGGGGGAGGGAGGAGGAGGGTGGTGCAGGGTGTGTGGAAACCTTTGGCTGGTAATTCATGGTATAGAAGAGTTAGCTAGAAATATTTGAGCTGACGTACATGATTTAATGAGAGAAGAGCTTGTCCTTGGGGACAGAAAGGCCTGTACATGGAATTTCTGCTAACTTGTCTGCCGTGTAACAGTACTCATATAAATTTCTTAAAATAGGGGGGTCGAATGTTCCTGCTTCAGGCCAAGGGCTGCCATTAAGCTTGTAGGTCATCCATGCCTCCTGGCAGTGAAAGATTAATTTTTTCTTTTTAATATCTTTTTTTAGGCTAAGAGCACAGAGGTTACGAATGACGCACCCCCAAAGTGTGTTTTGCGAGGACAGGAAATGATATTCCTCATTTGTCCAATTAAAAGTGAGCCAAAAATAATAATTTTGCCTCAGGGAAATCCCCAAGGGCGTGAAAATTGTCTCAGATCACACTTAACTAAACAGATCATCTTCTATCTCATACGAGTGATTACAATAAAAAAGGTTCCAACCTGATATTATCGTCCTTCACCAGAGGCACTGGTTGGGAGCCCAAGGACTAGAGCAACAGCTCTGCCTCAGACTGCCCAACGACACGAGAACTACTGCCTTAGCCCCAGGATGGAATGGGTAGTCTGGCCTGGGCCTGGCCCACAGTAACAGAAAACCCCAGATGGAAATTGGTTCACCTGTAGTAAATCGGGCCGGTGTTGTTTATGGGGTGGTGACAAGTTGAGCAGCTCTGGTGTGTTGAAAATGGGGAATTAATCCAAGATACAGTCCGGTCCATGGATTAGCAGGGGGCTCAAACTGGGAGGGTCCCAGCAGACACTCAAGCTGCTATCCAAGTCTCATGGCACCGTTCTGTTAGGTTTTCAGCACAATAAGAGAGAAGAATATAATACAAAAGTAGCTTTTATTTTGAGGACATGGAGAGAACTCCATGGCTCTAGAAGCCCTGGCCTTCTCTAACAGGAAAGCGGGTTGTGGGATATATTTACAAACTCTGACAGGGGTGGCACTTAGGGTGGGCATTTGATGACACACAGGGGGCTGATTGGAGCCTTTCTTGCACCACTAGGACAATAAAAAGGAAGTTGTCATATGGGAAGGAGGGAGTGGCTTCGAAGTAAGCATCCTTAGTCCTGCCTCCACTATGTAATACCACGCAGGGCGTAGTCCTTTCATTTCACGCTCTGCTATCATCATCAATCTTATCAGGAAAATCCTTCAAAATAAGGAGGACACCAACAACTCCACAAGGCATGTGCATTTTTCAAAATTCTAGTTTTTGCCTGACATTGAAATTTTATCACTAGCAATGACCATTCTATTGTTTTTCTAGTTGCTAGCTCACACTTCATGTTTCAAAAAAATCTCAAACAACTGTCCAAGCCAGCTGTTCTGCATTCATGCTTTGAAACAAAACCATGGAATTCTGTGACAAAGCAAGAAGGTCAGTTCTCACTTCTAACAGTGCCCAGTCCTCGCCTGATCCTCAGCACGCTCGGTACACTAGAGACGTATCTTACAGCACTGACTACGTCATCACACAAAATGACAAAAGGATGTTCATGCACGGGGCAAGGCACGATAATATGTTTACTTCTTCATTAAGGACATTCTTATGCAAGCCCACTTTTAGTTTTTATTTTAAAGCATATAGTACTTCTCTGCATGAGGTAGTGACCCATACACAGAAACCACTAGCAACAGTTGGGGATCTTGGACCTTATGAGTTAAAATGACAGCTGTTGCATTTGTAATATCAGTGTAAATGTGAATACAGCCAATCCCCCCACATATTTTAGTGTTATCATGAAAATAATGTTCATCTTGCAGATCACTTGAAATACTCAGATACTCTTGTGACTCACAGACGCATACTGACAAGCTATGTTCTAGCACATACTGTCTCAGTGGAAAATAACCCAGATTTCTTGGTGGGAGGTCATTTTCTTTTTCTTGTCTAACTGGGAATCTATAGGACTTCAGCATTTATTTGGGACAAAGAAATAATGGGAGGTCATATTGAAAGAAACTTACCAAACATTTAGAGGATCGGAGACAAGGGTAGATGTTGTCACTTAATCTATGTCCTGATAACATTTATTAATCTTCAAAGATCTGACTCCATACAAATCACATAAACCCAAGGTCTTGTCTCACAAAATCAAAGAATAAAACCATGGATGAAAAGGAGAAAATTAAGAGGGTTCTTATTAAAGTAACACGAAAATTAGCTCTTGGTTTAGAGGGGTCCTGAGCAAGGTGCCATGTCATCCCTCAGCCCAGAACCTGTTATAGATAAGCAAAGTTGTTGGCATTATGAGTAGAATTCTTTGATTGTGCTGTGACAGGGCAATTATAAGGAAAGCATTTAATGAATGTTATGAGCAGTTATATCCTTTGTTTTAACTTTTTTGTCTTTTTTCCCTTTTGCAATTGAACCCAGGGCTGGTTATGTTAAACAGAGCTGCTATCACTGAGCCACATCCCATTCCCCAATTTTAATTTTAAAATGATGTCATTTTATTCATTGTGTATAATATTTATTGATGAATTTGAAGAGATATGCCTTGTCTTATGGTGTGATTGTTTATTTGGTTATTTCAATTCCTCCAGAAATTTATATGAAGAAAATAATTTAAACTTGACCATTTGTTGTTGTCTTGCACAGTACACAGATATTTTAAGCTGATGTATTTTATTAATGGGTATTTTAATATTGAATCATGCTTGAGTTCCTAAAAATACTGTGTGTTTTAAAATCTTTTTGCTTTTTATTTAATTTGCAAATGGTAAATAATTCTCATATTTCTGAATTCAAAGGTACAATGAAAAGTTGCCCTTATGTCCTAAATAACTAACCTCCTAATTCTTCTCAGAATCTGAATTATTTTTTCTATATAGCCAAGTACACACAAATATTAATACAACCTGGTTCCTTCTCTCTTTGTAATAGTACATTAGATAAGTCGGGTAATTTCTCGGAGACAGGGAACATCTTTTCTCACTATTCTAAGTTTCCTAGCAATCTTTTTTAAAAAGATACAGCAAAAAGTAGATAGATTAAAATGTTACCTTTAAAAACAACATCAGTTTCTTCTTCAGAAACCACCCGTATTTCACAGCTTCCTACTTAAAACATGGATCTACTCTGGCTCTGCCTGACCCAGCCCTTCCTCAGCCTGTTCTCCCAGAGCCCTCTAATCCGCACCTGCTCCAGACAACAGTTTCCTCCGCTTCCTTCTCTCCTTCCTTCATTTTCCCTTCGCATCTTCCTTTATTTGCCATCACTGCCCTCGTTGCTCCCACAGAATATCTGAGTTCAATCTTGAAACATTTATGAAATATTCTAGGGGATTTTCGCCATTAATTTGACTGTTTCCTTGTGGCAGTAGGAAGTTCTGAGTCATGGCAATCGGTCCTAACACCGTGCTGCATTTTATTAGCTAATTATTAACTTTCACAGCTCTGACAATGTAGCAAAGTATCATTACCAATTATCCCTTTTTCACAGGGGACATACCCAGTCTCTGACTGAGTGGGTATTGGCCTGACCTCAGAGGTCTGACTGGGAAACTTGTCCTCTGCCTGCTTTTTCTTGCCTCCTGCCACAGTGCTTGAAATTCCCAAATACTCATTTTCATGGGATGACCGTGTTCCCATGAAATTCGCCTGCTGAAGTCCCTGCCCTAATGTGTCAGAATTTGAATGTGTTTAGAGACAGGGCCTTTAAACGAATGTAAGTTGAAATGGAGTTAAGGTGACCCTGTTTCAACCCGATTTGTACCCTTGTGAGAAAAGATCGGGACACAAACGCAGGCAGAAGGCGCCCCTGTGAGGAGAGAGAGAAAGCGAAGGTGTGCGAGTGAAGGAGGGGGGCCGGAGGCGAGGCCCAGCCTGCTGACACCTGGACTTAGAGCACCCCGCCTCTGGAACCGTGACAAATATTTCTTTTTGCTTTTTAAACCACCATTCTGCGGCATTTTGTTATGGCAGTCACAGAAAACTAATACCCTGGACATTTCGTTTACTGTACAGGCAGTGCGGACACGACTCGGCTCCCAGCAGCCCCGTATCGGTTCCCCAGTTTTGACGCTGGTGTTATTTATGCAAAAAGGAGAAAGACTGAGATTTCCTCTGGGAGTGGTTGGAATTGCACCAATATGGAGACGCAGAGCAGCAGGGGCAGTGGGATTGAACCTGCATGCTATGCTCCTCGTGGGTAGCCATAGGGCCCCCACCTTCAGGGTCTGGAAACCGAAAGAGGAGCCAGGGGCTACTCAGAGCAATCCTCCTTCAGGAGATTTGACTGCAGTTCCTGACCTTATGAGGAATTCTGAGGCAAACTTGTATTCACCAATTTATTCATTTTCTGCTTAATGCAATCAGAGTTCATTGCTGTTGCTCAAAAATTAAAAGTCTGGCTTATATATACGTTTAAGCAAAAAATCTAAGAAAGGAAGTTCATAGATATTTTGAATATTTCAATATTTCAAATATTGTAAGAATTGTA